>JAUMHH010185131.1:0-14637 GCA_032359455.1 Chlamys rubida | reverse complement strand
ACCGGCACAACGGTCCACCACGGAAACTCCGACAACAACAGCACAACAGTCTTAAATGGACACTCCTACAACACCGCCACAACAGTCAACAACGGAAACTCCTACAACACCGGACAGTCTACAACGAAACCTCCTACAACACCGGCACAACGGTCCACCACGGAAACTCCGACAACAACAGCACAACAGTCTTAAATGGACACTCCTACAACACCGCCACAACAGTCAACAACGGAAACTCCTACAACACCGGACAGTCTACAACGAAACCTCCTACAACACCGGCACAACGGTCCACCACGGAAACTCCGACAACAACAGCACAACAGTCTTAAATGGACACTCCTACAACACCGCAAGAACAGTCAACAACGGAAACTCCTACAACACCGGACAGTCTAAAACGGAACCCCTACAACACCGACACAACAGTTTACAACGGAAATTCCTACAACACCGGCACAACGGTCTAAAACGGAACCCCTACAACACCGGCACAACGGTCTACAACGGAAACTCCTACAACACCGGCACAACAGTCTACAACGGAAACTCCTACAACACCGGCACAACGGTCTACAACGGAAACTCCTACAACACCGGCACAACGATTCACAACGGAAACTCCGACAACACCGGCACATCGGTCTACAACGAAAACTCCTACAACACCGGCACGACAGTCTACAACGGAAACTCCTACAACAGCACAACAGTCTGCAACAGAAACTCCTACAACACCGGCACAACGGTCTAACACGGAAACACCAATAACACCGGAACAACGGAAACTCCTACAACACCGGCACAACGGTCCACAACGGAAACTCCGACAACACCGGCACATCGGTCTAAAACGGAAACTCCTACAACACCGGCACGACAGTCTACAACGGAAACTCCTACAACAACAGCACAACAGTCTGCAACGGAAACTCCTACAACACCGTCACTACAGTCTACAACGGACACTCCTACAGCACCGCCACAACAGTCTACAACGGAAACTCCTACAACACCGGCACGACAGTCTACACCGGAAACGAAATTCTTACAACACCGGCACAACGGTCCACAACGGAAACTCCTACAACAACAGCACAACAGTCTACACCGGAAACTCCTACAACACCGGCGCAACAGTCTACCACTGAAGCTCTTGCAACACCGGCACAACAATCGACAACGGAGCTGACAAGTTTAACGATTTGGAAAGGAAGCTTGACAACTATAACGCCGCTTTGACCAGGAGAATTACGACAGTTGACGGAAACCTTCAGCGATTGGTCAGCCGTGTTTATGAAGTGACTGCTGTTGTGAGAAACTCTGTTTTTAGGATAGAAAAATTGATCCGGCAGTCATTGTTGACTTCTGGCGGGAGTCGACCGGCCCGGGGAACTTTGCTTTGGAATTTACGTCTCACCCTTTTCCTTGAACGTTTTAGACCAGGCAACCTACTGACTGATTTCAACTGAAAAAGAATTTCATTGAAAGTATGCTAAAGCGAACTACCCAGACACCGTTCAATCCACCACTTTTCGCGAGCGTGTGGTTCCAAAAGTAAACGAGGGACTTAGACGGCCTACATGGACGGAGAGACAGAACATGAGTTCTCGCACCACAGAGAATCCATGTGAGGCTGTCATGGAGCAAATACTGCACGAAATTCCAGAAAGTTATTCGTTTTTGGGACGAGAGGAGAAAAAGTAAAACAATGATGATTAGGACTACAACAATGCCGACGACGATATTTGTTCATAACGAAGATAACAAGATTGATATTTAAGATGATGATGGTGTTGATGATGATGATTTAAAATGATAATGATGACAATAATTTAGAAAAAGGAAAAAAGAAAAAAAAGATGATGGTGGTGATGATGATGGTAATGATGACTTAAAATGATGACGATGATGATGATTCGAAACAATGATGATGATGAGTTGAAATGATGTTGACCATTTGAATTGATGATGATGATAATGATGATGATGATGGTGATGATGATGAAGATGATATCGATGGCATTTATATATATGTGTGTTTGCTGCTATTTGTTGTCATCTTCACACTGTGATTGAAGTCATGTACATAGAGAGGGAGAGAGAGAGAGAGAGAGGGAGGGGGAGAGGGAGAGAGAGAGAGAGATGGAGAGAGAGAGAGAGAGTATTCTAAGGAGATGTCGATATAATCGATGAAGATGTCGCGATAACTTTTAATCTATGTCGACATATTTATACATTTATGTAGGAAGAACGGCAAGTGCCGGTGAAACGTGGAGATCACATAACTCGAATGAAAGTATATTCGGCTCGCATACCGCTCCAACCTCAATCCACGTTCGCAGCAAACGTGTAAAGCCGGTGGAGAGTGGAGTTGACTCTTTTTATACCTCCCCTCCACGCTAGAGATCTCCACAGAGAAACGTGAACACCGTCCGATGTGTAGTGTAAGTTTAACGCAGAGTCTACTTAGGTCTTGCAGATACACACATACAGCAACTGTAGGTGAAAATACAATCGGAACACACCCCTGCAGGTCGAGGATCGCATTCGCATAGAAAACGCATTCTGTTACCCACTGCATGTATCGTAAGAGGCGACTAATGTGTCAACCCCCTGTAGAATTGAGGATTTGCTATTGTGCCCTCTACTTGGGGACACAAAGCGACCAAAATAAATCTGCTGCACCCATTGCAACATTTGGGATCTTTGTCTTTCTTTTTACTTCTAACTACCCTTTGTTTCCTAGCGCCTTGCTTGGCAATACCTCGCTTCTGGCTTTAATGTTGACCGTTCGCACAGGCGAGGAAGGCAATGGGTTCTGTCCCCAGGCCGGGACATACCAAAGTCCTTAAAATTGTACTTGTTGTTCCCTGCTTAACGTTTAGCATTGGGGGTAATGGCAACAACTAGTTCACCCTATCCGTCCATCGTCCATCCACCCATCTATACCTACCCCCCGGATCCCATCCATCTATTCTTGGGCTACTTGATAAACTTTTGTTTTTTATTACGATATCTTTTCGTAACATTTTGTTGGTGTACGACAAGGGTCTGTTCTTGGTCCTTTCTCATACTATGTGTGTACGACAAGAGTCTGTTCTTGGTCCTTTCTCATACTATGTGTGTACGACAAGGGTCTGTTCTTGGTCCTTTCTCATACTATCTGTACGACAAGGGTCTGTTCTTGGTCCTTTCTCATACTATGTGTACGACAAGGGTCTGTTCTTGGTCCTTTCTCATACTATGTGTGTACGACAAGGGTCTGTTCTTGGTCCTTTCTCATACTATGTGCAGAAATTAGATGGATACATTTTTTGAATTGATATCATATTTATCTATATTTACACTAAGTAAGCGTTTATATCATATTCATCCAGCAAATCAATCCATGGTTTCAAAAATAATATAACGGAATAATCCCAAATAAAGTTACAGTATGAGGCAAACTGGAAAGTTTCTGTTAGGCAAGAATGTATGCATGGGTCTCTCAATACTGACGATATATAAACGCTTTTATCGGACGCAAAGCTTTCTAATAAACATTAGAACTCGAGCCTACGCTTTATAAATCATTATGGTGGCATGCATTTGTTCTATAACCAATTCATGTTCATATATATTTACATTTTCGTTAAACGTCTCAGTTATATAAACGATACAAAATAGTATTCCATTCATAGGGCTATGGAGATAATGAATGTGGGATCAGTGTCATTTTGACGCTTCTTCTTATAAGATCATCGAAAGAAAAAAACATTTAAATGACGAAGAATATTGTATGCACTGCCTCAACAGAAATTTCAATTTTGAAAATATTGATGATTTGGTTTGGTTTTATTTTGTTTAACGTCCTATTAACAGCTAAGGTCTGAATACTTATTTTAAGATCACTACAGTGTAATAACTATGAACATCAAATATAATTGCTGACGTTTATTTCCTTTGTTTCAAGACGACATGATTGAAAACCAATTAGTCATATTTAACATGAAGCCCTATGGGTGTAATAATTTTAAAAAAGCTGTTCAATTCCTTATCAGAAGGGCGCAACGCTGCAGACGTAGCGTGTAGGTAACTCTTGTTTTGTTTTATTTTGTTTAACGTCCTATTAACAACTTTTAAGGACGTGCCTCCGTGTATGTTGTGTATGTTCGCTGCGGACTGGGTATGTTGGTGTACTTGCCGCCTTGTGATAGCGCGGATCTGATGCCGACTTTATAGTGCTATCTCACTGAAATACCATTCCGAATGCACCCAGCACAGCATCCCGCCCGGTCACATTATACTGACAATGGGTGAACCTCAGTAGTGATATGATACAATATCGTTATAAACACGTGCCTTACCCAACACACTTGACACACACTCAAAGCTCCATTCAGAACAAAGAACTACTCATTACTGATGTTCACACGCACGTGCACACACAATCTATAAATAAACAATACATACAGGGTGTGTTTTATACAATAAATAAATGTGGAGTTTCATCTCAGAACAAAACCCAAGCATAGATCATAATCATAATATATAAATATTACCAGTCACGTGACTTGTAGCAAATATTTCGTTGTGCGTGCGCATTGTAGTAAGTATCTAACAGTTATTCGATCAGGTTTTATGACAGCTTACAAGATGGCTGTGACTTAAGTCTCGGGACTCAAAGGGACGAGTCTAGAGATTGGGCAATTCCTTTGATAGGACAATCTTGACCCTAGATTCGTTGGGAGTGGATGGAATCTCTTTGATATAATATCACTGACTTTCCCCCCGTTACTAATGAGTGCGCAACAGCGCGTCACTTAATTACTGTTAAAACGATTTGTAGAAAATTATTGTTTTCATTTTTATTTTTATAGTAATATCATGCATTTCCCCCTACCCTACCCTACGCCCCCTCCCCCTTACAAAAAGGTTGAAATTAAAAAATGTTTTAAACAGTAATTTGATGCATCCCCCTCCACCCACAAGAAAGAAAAGTGTTGAAAGTAAAAGTGTTTCTACATAGTAATAGTAAGCATCCCCCCAAACCACTCATAAGGGAAAAAAGGTGTTGAAATTGAAAATTGAGAAACATGTCCCGTTTGGAATGGAAACAACTTCTATAGATAATGAATATAAAGACAAAACGGGCAAGCATCTTGTAGAACAGACAATATTTTCGCATGAATACAGTACAATGTATCTGAATACAATGTAACTTGTATGTAAATATCGTATACTGTAAATAATGACATTGTATCTTGTAAATACCGTGTAAACACATACACGATCCATGTAAACACAGACTCTGTCAGAGTCATTGACAGTTATAAGCGTGTAAATGCAGGCACTGACAGACATGGCCCCCTTACATTCCCGGCTATTAACAGTCCCTGCTGGTTTCAAACTCCATCTAATGGAGTGTTGAAGGCAGCTATCACCATATGATAAATCGAGCGTTAAATAGCTATATGGCCGACTTGTCTGTGCGGTTTTAACAAATTACAATGGCTGTATGTAGCAGCTGTCATTGTCCAATCAAAAACCTGCTGCTATTCGGCATCGAGACTTTGTTTAGATAAATCAAAGTCGAATTTTCTGATTGGCGGAGAGTAATGTTACGCCATTAAAATGTCGTACTATTTCAGGTATGCATTTTTCCGGATCAGGTTTCCCGTTTTTGTATTGTGTATTATATTCGCTTGCGAATATTTATCATTTTGTAGAAAGATTGAAAATTTGAATGTCAATATGTATGATAAATGTGTTTAAAAACGCTTACGTCAACCTATAACAGAAAAGAAAACTACGTATAAATAGGATGCGTTAATCTTGTCGGGTAAAGCTTGCTCTTGATTTAAAGTAATTTCAAGCTTAATGTCTAATACATATAGGGTTGGTCTAATTATCCGATTATTGGATTATTGATCTACGCTTTTAAACTCACATCAGGTGGTATGCATATACATTGTATATAAAAAAAAACACTCACATACACATATTCAGAGACATTATTATAAAGATTAACTCACTAATACTCGAACGGCATGTTCATTTAAAGATATTTAATCGTGGATTATTTGAAATATTGTTTGCCAGGCGTGCCGTGCTAACAACTAGTCCACAGGGGAATGTTGCCCTTTAACGAAACAATACATATTGCATGCAATTTTATATGGTCTTAATAATAACTGGAGTTTAGACAGCAAGCCGTTTGACTCCTTTGCTTGTTAATTGTGAACTTCCGGAATGGGCATCATGGAATCGTTTAAACACAAATGTTTTGGTTTGGACGTAACCGAGCCGAAATATGTCGCCGGGTTTGTGTTTCTGTCCTTCATCTGTTACTTTCTTCAGTCCCTAGGGATGGTGACCCCTTATTGGGTCAAGTACGACCAAGGGTCAAGTCTGGCCACTGTTGGATACTTTTATGGTATATGGTCGGAGTGCAGCACCACCACTTCCGGTCCCACCGCGTGTGTAACATGGGATTCTGGAAGTTTGACAGGTAAGTTATAAAATGCACCAATTTAAATATGTCAAAGACACAGGCGGATAAAATGCGGGTCAAAGGGGCCTTGATTCCTACCATTCACCACCAACATTTTTATTTTCTATGCAGAAATGACGTATTCCGGGCCCTTTTTCTCCGCATTCGATTAATATATATACCAAGAGATACCTGTATATAAATTGTTCAGTGCTAAGTTGAAAAAGTATCTTATTGACAAGTTCACGCAATTTGTACTCATTTAACCCCGTTTGCTGGACGGAGCGATTTCGACGACATCCGGCTTCGGGGAGGGCAGGACACTCGGGGGTTCGGGGGAGCGGGGGAGAATTATGTCTTACATTTAAATAGTATTTTAAAATATTTGATATTTTTTTAATTACTCGGCGTAACTCGTTAAGTACAAGGTGTCAGTGACTACACTGTTCTAAGCTTATGAATTATATATGAATACATAAAAAATGACAGAATCTTCAGAATGAAACGTACTGTAGCAATTGTTATTGTAAATATGTAAATGTATATCTACAGTTTCGGTAAACATTGAAATAATCCATCGCCAAAATCATGACATGTTTAGGAATTGTGAATGAGAATTAAGAAGGCATTATAAGTAAATGTATCTATATGTATAAAGAAAGAAGGAAAAAGACTGATTTCAGACTAGTGATGTTTCGAGGCTGTGTTGGTTTGGGGATAGGGCAATGTATTTGGTGCAGCAAGGGTAGATCGTCTACTGGAGCAGGTACTGCTGTAATAATTGATAACAACTTCAGATATTGACAATTTTTCTGAAATAACATATGCTAATGTGGGACCTTAACTTTAACAACTGGTGGTCGGGTGGCGTATAGGAAAACACACTCGTCTTTCACCAAGGCGGTCGGGGTTCGATTCCCCCGATCGGACGTGAAAAGGTGTGGGGTCACCTGCCAGACCACGTGGGTTTTCTCGAGTAGTCCGTTTTTCTCCCGCATTTATATAAGACTCCTCGTTCGCTGATATCCGGACCAACAAGAGTGATTAATATAAGCTGAAATAAGTTGTTTCATAATTGTAGTAAAGTAAATAAAATGTATATTTGTATTTATTTATTTTGATTGATCTCTTAGAAAGCAGGCAATTAAGCGCAGACGAATGTGAAACACCATGTTTGTTTAAGCCACTTAAGTTAATGTTCGTTAATTTTCTTTAATCTTGTAGGTACTTTCAGAGCAGCGCAAGCGTTCGAACTGCTGGCGTTCATATTTCAGACAGGCGCAGAGGTCGGCATGATTATATTCGCTTTCCACGACAGCAAAAAGTTCCACAAAGTAATAGCAGTGGTCATCGGATCTCTGTTCTTAGTGTCCAGTAAGTGGCCCTAATGTATGTTTAATGACCTCCCACCTGCACACTGACCACGGGTCAAGCACTACAGGATTTTGTACGTCACACGTGTCAGGACGAGCTATGTTAATGGTCTATCAGACCACAGAGGTACAAACGCTTGTTGTTTTGTGTCCGACCTGGTCCGCTTTCAAAGTTGCCAATTAGCACTATCTAATTAATTAGATAGCCAATAAGCATGACATATCAACTGCATGTAAATATCAACCAAAATACTAGACAATACCTTTTAAAAAATTAATTCTAACACCTGCCTGAATATTTTGTGCAAATATCTGTTCTGTCATTTTCTATTGAAATGATTTCGAAAAGAACAGAGATCACATGAAACATATATCTGAACTCTTGGCCTAATCAAAGAGAGACTGAATACTCGGGTGAGTTGCACATGCCTGCAAGTGCACTTATCATCTTCTGGTCTCATTTAGGACCACTCATGTTTCTCCTGAGCAAATGGACATCAAACGTCCTGACCACTCAAAATGCACGAGCACGATCAAACATTTCTAGGAGAAGACACTTACGGTCAAGGTCAATGTGCCGTTGCTAAGGTCAGCCAATCTTCCGGCCAATTTTGCTGCAATATTGTTTACGCACGACGTTAGGAAAACATTTTTACTTCCCATGATTTTATTAAATGATATTATCTGATTCGGGTAATATACGATTTATATCAATGTAACATAAGAATTGAAACATCGATAATAAACGTAAAATACGTGTTTAAAACCGCACTTGATGTCCGCCAGGTTTTGCAGGTTCTTCATTCCTAGTAAAGGCAACCGAGGCTAAACAATGAAAAGAGGGACGTCACATCGATATACATGTAATACAATGTCAAGAATAGAAAATATGATACCTTGCCTGGGTTTTTTTCCATTAGAGAATTACAAACAATATGTTTTACTTGTAATAGTTATTGAGAGCTGGAGAACGCCAATGTTCAGGTTTAGGGCCATAGTTTTCTTTGTTGTCTGGCTTTCCTAAATGTAATCGCTTTCGTTCTCGGATTCTGTCGTAATCGATCTAGGAACGAATGTAAAATATAATCAACTTTTCTTAATTAACAGTACACAAAGAAAATGCTTCATTCAAAATGTGCAACTTTACTAATTTCTTAAACAGAAACAAGCTTTTTAAAGAGTAAGAATCACTAGCATCCGTAAGTAATATTATAAAATAGCTACGATTTTAAACTGCATGCATCGTCACTTAGGTAGCACACAGCCATATAACTATTTAACATTAATTAACTGTTTTGTTTTATATAAATCATATTCATTGGATGGCAAACAAAAATGATACACGGTCAAACGCTTGATAGAACGTAGGTAAACGGTATACTATATACCCGGGAAGTGATAGAACGTAGGTAAACGGTTTACTATATACCCTGGAAGTGATAGAACGTAGGTAAACGGTATACTATATACCCTGGCAGTGATAGAACGTAGGTAAACGGTATACTATATACCCTGGAAGTGATAGAACGTAGGTAAACGGTATACTATATACCCGGGAAGTGATAGAACGTAGGTAAACGGTATACTATATACCCGGGAAGTGATAGAACGTAGGTAAACGGTATACTGTATACCCTGGAAGTGATAGAACGTAGGTAAACGGTATACTATATACCCTGGACGTGAACATGTTCTACATATATAATGTGGCATATTTCTGCCATCGGCTATAGATGATACCCTGGTATCTCAACTAATGCTCGTCTTTAACGGGTCTAGTAAGCATTTAAACCCATGATCACTCAGTTTGAGAACAAAAATATTTGATATTGAAAAGTACGCGTGTTCCACAAAAATAGCGGATTTAGAAGTTGTCTTATTATCATACATGTTTAAATTAAATTTAACAGCTGTAGTTATTTCCAAAATAACAGTTTGAACAGTCTTCGTTGAAGAACATCCTGCTATATTCGGTCAGTGGCAAAGGACACGTTACTCGGCCAAAGATATTGCAATGTAAGGGAGGTAACTCGAGTTTATGCTCTGGACTAAAGTTTAATATTACAGCCACAACACAGCTTATTATGATACCGTATCCTCGTATTGGTCAATATATTACTTTTGTTTTCTTTTGTTTCCCACAGGGGTCAGTACCACAGCGTATAAACTATAAAAATGGGAAATTTAAGTTGAAAATCATACGAAACAAACATTTGGGAAGATTTCTGGACCTTCAAATAAGCGTACTTTCTAGAGACTGAACACGTTATTTTAACGAATAAAATATTTCTGAAGTTTTAAACGACAGACAAGTATTTTCTAAATATATTTTCACCAAGATTTAAATATAGCGGGCATAGTAACTGGCATGATACCCAACGTTTGAAATTGTTAACAACCTCAGTAGAAATTACACTGTCACATTCAAACATGACTGGAAATAGCCCGTATAACTTTTCCCGCAGTTTGTAATATTGGTTATAACTTTAAAGCATTTCCTTTCTTTATCTAGAGGTGTTTTGACTTTGTTGGGTGCCATCTTGTTCTCGTCAGACAACTCTGTATGCGGGTCGTTTAGCTGGGCGTTCGGATTGTCTCTATTTGGAGGAATTACTTCAGTACCATTCGGACTCTTCTTTGTGTATATATTTTTCATAACAAAGCAAAGAGAGGATAATTATAAAAGGACACCAAGAGTGAAAGTAACTTTTGTGAAGAACACAAAGTTTTAAGAATGTGGAATATTTATCAAAATAAAACTATTTTCGTAAAATGTTCGTTTTTATGCGCCTTTTCATTTACGTGTTTTCATATCGAGATTCACATGAACATGCTATTCCTAAAAGACAATTTTCACTGGCATTTTTATTTTTGACATTTTCAATTAAATCCGTGTCCTGTTTCCCCAAATAGTAAAATTGTACGTCTTTTGAGCGTTTTACTCAAAAGCGTTATTCATGTTATCCGAAGCGAAATTAATCTCACTGACCAAGATCAATACATCACGTCATAAAGAAACACGGTATTATGTCACAAGATAAAGTATCTTGTGACATAAGGATTGAAAGTCACTTTTTTATGTTCATTGTATTGTAAATACAAATCAGTTACATACATATTCCAACTAAATATGTATGTAATCGATTTTGCGATCATGCAGCCATGAACGTTGTGAAATGCTGTTCAATACATATATTTACAGTCTGAATGAATTTATAGATATCATTTATCTAAACATGGGTATTCCCTTACAATTCCTCTATATTGTAGTGACTGTGTCGTCAGGGAAAACATGATTACTGGAACAGCTTCAAAATCACACTGATCAAATTGCAAACACAGCCCTATGAACGCAATTTCTTCTGGTTAGGCGTAGACGAACCTGCAGTGGAGATGTACATATGGTCTAGGTTTTCAGTTGAAATGTACATATATTCGCATAGTGTACACATAAATAGTTTTTATTTTAAAAAGACATAAGGTGAAATGTGTGGTTTTGTTTTTGCTTTATTGAGCAAAACGGGTAGCATGAATTTACAAATCCATTTTGGATCAATGATCATAAGGTTCATGACATTAAAACAGAAATACGTGTTTTTGTTTCCTGGAATCATTAATCAATGACGCATCAAATACAAAAAAAACCCGGTGATGTTTTCTTTGAAATTAAATATGAAAACATAAATTACGCATATCCCGGGATCGAAATTGATGGCTTACAGAAAATACAGTCTGCATTTAATTTAATCAATTATAACATTCCCTATATACGGAAACAGCAGCTCAAGGCTTGTGTATATATTGTGACTGACTGGCGTCTTTCAAACGTTAACTTCAATCAATCATTCAACTGTTTATTTTTCAAGGACATTTACTTCCTTACTCTAGAATAACAAGTCAGTTTGTGGTTTCGCTTGATTTACTTTTCTGTCGCGTATTTGCATGTTAAACACAGACCAGGCCATGTTTGTGATCACAGGCTCTTGTATTTAGCTAGCCATGCTTATTGTGTTAATCATTTTAAATAATTTCCTTTAAAATATTTCTTTTAAAATCCCGAAAAATGACATATATTAATATTATTGATATTTCTAATGCTGTATCTTTTCCAGCCCCTCCCCTCCCGCTTTAAGTATATCATACATCTGACTAGCTAAATTTAAGTCCCTGTGTTGTGAAAGGCTTCGTTTTCTCCATTTTTAGTCCAATATGACAAATCCTCTACGAACTGTTTTCCTGGTAATCTTCTTTGCTTTAGGTTTCCGTGATCCTGATCTTGCTCTTGCCCTGGCCATTGCCCTCGCACGTGACCTTAACCTTGACCTCCAGCCTCGTCTGGGCTTTGGTTTGGCGGGAACGATAGAAAAACTGCCTTTATTGGAACGTCGTGGCGTTTTTCGTCTGCTTCCGTTGGGTTTGCCTTTCTTTTGCTAGGTGATGGAAGAAAGAGAAAATATAGGAACTTTAAAGACCTTTTATCTTCAAAATTTACAGGATACGTGCACGTGTATTATCGTTTGATATTGTGAGAAATGCTATTGGGAGAGAGGTGTCCAGGATTTAGTAGAAGTACAGCGCGAATTTCGACCAATTTAGCCCTTTGTTCATTACATGGACCCCTTTATTATTATGAGGAGGTGCTTTCTACTTCTAAGGAAAAACAGTGAAATCAAGCTGTGGGCAGCTCTCCGAGTCGTACCTAGTTATTTCACTGATAATTCTTTGACCACAAAGCTCTATAACACTCTATACGGAATCAACTGCGAGTTGTCATGAATTATAACAAAGAGATCCCTGAGGGATCTTGGCGCCCACCATTGTACAATCTTCATTAGTTCTTTGCCAGTTTGATATTTTCTCTTTTGTTCTCTTGTCTGTTTGATCGAGTCATGTTAACAGTAAATGCAAATTGAAGTACCTTTTGATCTAAACTTAATACTGCTGTGTATAAAAGACAACCTTCAAACTGAGTTTATCATTTCATATATAAACTAGTACAGTACTATTTGGGAAAGATCCCTCCATTACTTGCTGAGAAATTGTGATAACAAACCTTTAATGTCACAATTGAAGATGGCTTTCCTGTCGGCCATTTTGTTTATCCGATCAGTTGCAAAAAATACATGCACAACTACAGACCAAGGGGAACCTACATGTCAAATTTAAGAAAGATCTCTCCAGTGCTTATTGAGGAATAGCGATAACAAACCTTCACTGTCAAAATCCAAGATGGCTGCCTGTCGGCCATTTTGTTTATCTGATCAGTCTCAAAAGTAAATATGCACAACAAGGGACCAAAGGGAACCTACATATAAAATTTGAGAAAGATTCCTCTGGTATTTCCTGAGAAATAGCGATAACAAGAATTGTTTAAGGACAGACGACGGAAGGACAATGGACCATGGACGCAAGGCGATTTGGATAGCCAACCATCAGATGATGGTGGGCTAAAAATGATCAATGTAATACTTCTTTTTTCAAAATGGACAAATATTTCTTTACATGAAAACAACCATTCTTAAAGTTGTATGCAGTATTAGCCATAGTAATAAATGCATATATATATAATACTTTTAACATTGCTTGGAGTACACAATCTTCTATTTGATGTTTGTTAGACACCTTACGAGGTATATACAAAATGTTTACATATACATTTTAAATATAATATTTCTTTCCAAAGTTCAATGATAGAGATCATTTCTCTATTCATGTACATGTACATCAACTGATATACATGTATTCTCTTTCGCCAGACAACAAACATAAATTTCGGAGATAATTCATTGTATTAATGCATTACAATTTACCTCCTTTAAAAAACTACTTCATGTATTCTTTTATTTAATTTTATTGTTCAAGTGTAATTGTATACCGTTTTGAATAATTATAATTTTTGCTGATGGGCAGTTCAATATATTGTACATTTCAAATTACATAATATATACATTTTCCTGTTAACTAATGTATACACTCACAGGTAACATATGTTATATGCAAGGTGAAGACATATGTACATGTGACACCAAATTTGTATATATCTGCACTATATACATTGTAACACTAACGCTACACTGGTTACACAGAAGTTCATTAATGATAATTAATGCTGTCAGGCTGTCACTATAGGTACAAGGTGAGTCATTAAATAAATAAATCAGAACTAACTTGTACGATAAAATGGCAATAGAATTTAACAGACTTAATTCATCATATTTTGACATTACCGGTAGGTAAATTTCAATAATCATGTATATTTTATAGCATCAGTTTAAACAAATATCACAATATTTTAAATTTAACATCATATATAAACTTTCAAATTTTGTTCAAGATAAATAAAACTTACTATTTCTATAGTCAATATAAATATAAATATATTAGTATAAATGTCAATCGAAACAGGCTCGAGAAGTGTTGTGTTAAAATTATCTATCAACCAAATAAAGAAGCCATTCAGATTGATATGTTATGATATGAAACTAACTTAAAGGCAAAAATTAAATGTTGATAGGGATGTTGACAAAGTCAATGGACCATGAAAGGTAGGCCACATCCAGCATTTAATTTGATGCATTGGTTGAGGAGATGTACTACCTAAGATGCATGTATGGTATGGCGAGACAATAAAACCCAACTCATCTCAAGCTTGTTGCGATTGACTTTTATATACTTAATCTTTCACATTTCTCACAATCATACTTCATACCAGGTGGTATCGAAGCAAGGGGTAGGGAAACCAACCAAATCTAAATAAGAGAAAAAGCCTTGGCTCTATCCCTGGAA
>JAUMHH010185120.1:2593-14639 GCA_032359455.1 Chlamys rubida | reverse complement strand
TAAATGAGTACGTGGTTGGGCAGTGCTAGAATTGTAGAATGCTAGCTGTGAGCGCCGAAATGGCAGCACCGGCTGTAGTCCCGGCCCGGGGAGTTGAGAAAGGTATTGGCTGGTTGCAATGGCCCTATAACCACGGATAGTAATTTGTGAGCCGCTTTAAACGACGTACGAACCAGGTTGTGATAAAGCGGTATATAAGAACCTCAAATTGTTATCATTATCAAAATATCTATATATCCGTTTACAAGTATTGACGGAGAAACTTCAATCTGCATTAAAGACATTCACTTTTTTCACCTTGACCTGATTTCTAGCTATACATTTTTAGTATATACCGTGATAGAAGGTTTTTTCCTGGTCTCCTTTGTCGTTTGTGACCTATACTATAATTTTCCTGTAGTTGATTCAAAACCAACATTATTTATGGTGCCGCATTCGATGGAGGATTTTTATATCTGGATCACTAAGTGTTTTGCATCCCGTACGATCCCTGTTGTGTTGTAGCGATTTTCACTTTCACTCCTGCAGGTCGTGGATGGAGAAAGAGTTACACACTCCATGATGTAAGAGAAAACTAATATGAAAACCCCTTAAATAAACTTAACTTTAATAGGACGATAACCAAATAAGTTTCGATATTGTCCTTGTGTGCTAATGGTAGGGGATACCTGGCCCTGGCGTGTTGACGAAGGGGTATATTTTGTTCTGTTTTACTTCGTCGTGTGTGCTAAAAACAATAACTGTAGTAGCGAATCACAAATATCATTTTTCTGATATCAATTCACATTCACATTCAATCAGGCAAAAAGTTTCAACAATGAATTAATATTTTTTTTGTAAAATTTAACATGGAGTACGTAATAGTATATTATTACGGTACTTTATGAACCTTAAGCGCGTATGATGGAGACTCTCTTGTGGTACTACTTTACCTACAAAAAAATACTGTTTTTATAGTCTTTTCTTAAATGTTAGAAGTGTTACTATCGAAAAAATATAAAAACGAATTTAATACAAATAACAATAAACTTAATAGTGAATATGGTAACTAACGTTTAGAGGAGAAGATACAGTAATTACATCATTTTTATGATTTCGCTGATGAATTTACATAAATGATGCAATAAAATACGTTTAAAATGACATTTCATTAATGAGTCATCCTATAAAGTCAGCATGATATGTCTAGACGTCATCTTCTCGTTGATAAAACTTCAAAGCTTGGCAGCCTAAGAAAGGCTGTCCTGTTTACAAATAAATTAAGATCGCAAACGATCAACACTAGAGTTGTTTCCTGCTCTCACTTGAAACTGGATTTGTTTTCTGGCCACCCTCCACTGACAATACTCCCCTGTTTATTGTACGTGGAAGTGTTGCTGAACAAAACCCGATAAATCTGAGAATTACAGAAAAAGCAAAAAATAATGAACTTCAAGAAGATGCATGTTTTGGCATCAAGTGTAAAACATTATCAAAAAGAGTGAAGCTGCCTTGCAAAAGGTCTTTAATAGCCTATAACACAGTCAGATTATAAAACACAAAACTGTCTAAACACTAAAGATGCACACGAAAACATTTACTAAATTCACTAATCGCTTCACAAAATCTAGGCTTCTAGCTTTTAGGAGTAACCAGTATATCGTTTGTGGTTATAAGGTTCATATCGAGAAAAAAATTCTGGACTTTTGTTTATAAGCCGCTTTGAAGATTTATGTAACGTGCACACAGCTTTTTTTCGGTATATACCATATAACCCCAAAAGCAATCCTGATTATTCCTTATAATCAATTTAAATAGACAGAAAACAGTTTTTAGTTTAAAGATAATGAATATAAATTCATTTCTGAACTTGGTTGTAGTGGTTCTTAGAGAAGCTCTAAATAAAGGAAATGCTCAGGGAAACTCGAGCGCGTGGGGGACACTGATTTATTTCCCTGTCATGTGATCAATATAATAATAATAATAAAAAATATAATAATAATAATTCGAGGTTCTGATTTACCGCTTTATCACAACCTAGTCCGTAGGTCGTCTCAAAGCGGTTTACAAAATAGTATCCGTTGTTATAGGGCCTTTGCAACCAGCCAATAGCTTTCTCAACTCCTGGGGAGCATATTCAACAATTCCAGTACTGCCCAACCACGTATTTATTTACAGCTGTGTAGACTGGAACAAGCGGAGTAAAGTATCTTGTTCAAAGATACAACACAGTGCCGTGACTCGAATCCGCAACCCTTCGGTCGCGAGTCCAGCGTCCTACCACTAGACTACAGTGCCTCATAGGGCCAGGGTTATCCAGTCATACTCGCTGTTATATAAATGAGATCAAATCATATTTGACGAAAACACATGGATATTAGCTGTACTCAATGACCTACATGCTTTCTATATAAACACTTATCTGTAGTGGTCACCTGATAAATTCTAGAGAAATTTAACACATGGCGAAAATTATTAATGGAAATAGGCTTATCGCTCGTTTGATGATTTTGTCACATTTAAAATAAATCGCTCTCATAAAGGCAATTTAAAATTCCACAAAAAGTCACTTGTAAATGTTATTGCAAGAAAATTCATTGTACCCTATTCGGCGATGATAACTGACCTAGAATGAAAAGGAAAGGCTTTTTGAATTATGTAGCCATGTTCCTTAATACTGTATGAAAATGTGTTAGGTTTTAGCCATAGGGAGAGCGGTATGTTCCATCCAATCTTAACTTATTTGGTACAAAATATTAACTCACACAGACAATGTATTTTCCTATGCAAACAATTGGCTAATATTTTAAACAGCGGTTCGTGACATTTAGAATAGGGTTATATGGAGGAGGCATTGGAGAAACCAAGAATAGACCTGCGATATCCCACTGAGTGTTATTGAGGAGAGTGATATTGGGCCTCCTGTAGAGTAGTGGTTTTTCCCCTCAGTGTAATCTATTTAGCATCTTCGATATCCGGGGGATACGCTTACTTAAGCTCTCTGCACCCCTGGAATATGTCATAGCAAAATTGAAGGCTCGCCGCTATCTATTTGATTGGTGTCAGGTGGAAAAAGCTAATCAGCCACTAGGCTGATACATGTCCTTTGAAGATTACAGAGGAGCGACACCCGATTTCAAAGCCAGTAAGTTTTACCGTTACGCGACCGCGAGATTCTTTTGATGTACATCAAAGGACCAAACTGGTCTTTTCGTCTCATCCACAATTAAGGTGCTGCACATTGAACCTTCGATTTTGCTATGACATATATTCCAGGGGTGCCTAGAGCGAAAGTGAGCGTAACCCCTGGATATCAAGGATATCTGTTTAGGGGACATTGGAGAAACTAAGAATAGACCCACAGTATCCCATTGTATATGATTGCATGAAGAAAGTGATATTGGCCCTCCTGCAGATCGGGGGGTTTTCCTCTTTGTATTCTGTTTAGGGGACTTTGCAGATACTAAGAATAGGCCATCGGTATCCGCTCCATGTTATGGTAAGAGGCAACTGCTATTAGGCCTCCTGCAGATCGGGGGGTTTTCTTCTGTATTCTGCTTAAAGGACGTGGACAAAACTAAGTATTCGATGGTGCCTTCCTGGGCCGCCGTCTTCAAACGACCATCACTGCTGCGCTCTAACTTTGTCACCTGTTTTCGTACAGTAATATATGTCTTTGTCTAGTGGTCTATATATGCACACTTTATAGATTAACAATAAAAAAAAATACAGTCGCTACGTCACAGGTATTTGTTATCCCAAATCAAATGATATGTGATATTTTCCGTTCAGTTCAAAACAACCCTTATTGAATTTCAATATTTGCACTCAGTGGGATATTTTCAGGTACGCCTTTTCTTAATTGGGAAACGAGTATTTAAAAATAAATCCTGAACGTTTATATTGTAATACAACCATATTTTATTTAAGCTTTCGGCACACAAATTAAATGGGATCGAATTTCACGGATGAACTATATAAAGCCACTCCCCCACTATACAAACACGACTGATCTGCACTTGTTCAATAATGTTCTTTAAATGAGAACACGCAGTTACTGGAATATTTGCTCTTGAAACCGTCAAGCGGTTTTGGAATCATTAAATATTTACGGCCATCGATATGTAATTGGCCTGATCAACTCGAAAAGCGATTCCCTGCTCTTCTTCGCCTGTTATCATATCAGCCATTCTGAGTCATTCTGCTTCATATTCAATGGAGCGCCATTATTAAGTTGAGGTTTAAGATTCCTCACATTAACATTTAGTGATAAACACATATATGAATATATCAGGTGAATAGAATGTAAAATACTTACTGATGTTATGCGTCTCATTTCCGTTACTTCATGAAAATCTGGGCCTGTAATTATGAATCCGTTCTCATGCTGAAGCATATATTCTCTACGCAAGCCAACTTTCTTTAAACTTACTTCAATCATATGACAAAATCAAAATCATTAAATGTTAACATTTACATTGGTATTTGGTTTACAGATTCTAAAAAATTCTTCCAGCTCACTTTCTAAATGAAAATTGGGCTTTCAGCATCAGAAGGAGTTCATAAATACAGACTCAGAACTCGAATGGTTAAAATAGCAGGAAAAAAATGGCAATCATCCCGGACTTGCATTCTGCAAAGGTATAAGGGGAAATATATTACAAGTTAACCTATACTGTAAATAGTTTGTGATATAAGTACATGTATTCCTTTTCGGGTTCTTTCTTCTTCCGCCAAACAAAAACAGATGGTCTCATACTATCTAAAAACATCATCAAACGGTGTCACACCATTAAAACAGCCTCAGACGGTGTCACACAATTAAAGACATCATCAGACGGTGTCACACAATTATAAACATCATCAGACGGTGTCACACAATTAAAAACATCACCAGATGGTGTCGCACAATTAAAAACATCATCAGATGGTGTCACACCATTTAAACAGCATCAGACGGTGTCACACAATTAAAAACATCTTCAGATGGTGTCACACAATTAAAAACACCAATAGATGGTGTCGCACAATTAAAAACATCATCAGATGGTGTCACACCATTAAAACAGCCCAGATGGTATCACACAATTAAAAACACCAATAGATGGTGTCACACAATTAAAAACATCACCAGACGGTGTCACACAATTAAAAACATCATCAGACGGTGTCACACAATTAAAAACATCACCAGATGGTGTCACACAATTAAAAACACCAATAGATGGTGTCGCACCATTAAAACAGCCCAGACGGTATCACACAATCAAAAACAGCATCAGACGGTGTCACACAATCAAAAACATCATCAGACGGTGTCACGCTTTTAAAAACAGCATCAGACGGTGTCACACTAACTCAAAAAGATTTACGATAAACCAGTGACAAGGTATTGAAATAAGGGTCACACGATGTCAGACATTTAAAAACAGGACAAATATCTTACAGGCCTTAACTTTGCAACTTGATCTATTACCAACACTTTGGTTTTTGCCTCTGTTGTACATGGCTGATTAGTCGCTTCCTAAAAGCATTCACAAAGCCTGGTTTTTTTTTATTCCTATACCAATCAAAGTGTCATCTTTTAAAATGTGAAAATATATACGAAACTAAAGCTATGAATGTTTAGACCAACGGAAGTTTTACCGGTCATGCATTTTTGATTTACACTGGTCAACGTTTGTCATTGCCGTCCTTCCCGCCGATTGAAAATCAATGACAGCAGACTGGCCCAATCAATAACAGGCAGACGAGATCACCTAGGGAATGGCGTCCGGGCAAAACCTGTTCACCTCTCAAGTGACGAGATTTGTGGATTTTTGTACACTTCGTTGAGGGACCAATGAGGCATGACCATGCTTAATCATGCATAGGACCCCATTCGTGGAAACAGACAAAATACAGTCAACAGCAACTAATGGGGCGTGAGGATACAGAATACTGACAAAGTATTATCCAATTAAAACTGTTGTTACAGATGAGATTGCACTTTTAGGAAATCAGTGTACATTTTTATCCGACGTTAATTTAATGACTTATAGATTATCAATGAAACATGTTTACAATAGATTTGTATCAATAGCACTAGTACAAATAATTACGTGAATTTGAAACCGATTACGATATTAGAAACATAATTACGTATGAGTTGAAACAAACAATGAATAATAAATCTACACTCTGACGGAGAATTGGTAATTTGAACATGATTTTTTTTTAAAACTTGATCGGACTTCGAATGCATTATTTAGGTTCAACCTTTAAAGCAGACGCACTCAAATATAATTGACACGTTCAGTCTACACCTGCGCCTGAAGGGAGACGTCCCAATGTATCAAAGCGTATGTTGAACTTCACGAAAGTCCATCTTTTGCAGTGAATAGATCGGTTTCTGTAGGTTCTATAGTACCACAGGTCACAGTGGAACCAGCACAACACCAAACCCGACACAAACAAACTTAAGGGTCCTCGTACCACTGCCAAAAACTGTCCCTAAACATTGGAACCAGTTTTATCCGGCATCACTTTAGCTTTGATAAATCATTTCTTAAAAGAAAGCCATACTTGCGGGACTTTCATAAGAAATAATAAAGATAAAATAACAAAAATATAATTAACAACAGTGTTTTTGGATGTAAATAAAAATTCAATGGGGTTCGACCGGGATTCGAACCCTGGACCTTGAATTGTTTCACTATTGCTCTAACCGATTGAGTTACCTATTGAATGAAAATGTTCTTTCTAATTTTGTGCTATAGTTATATCCAAACGGAAGTTAAGAGTGTGGGGGGGGTACAGTATACAAAAAATAAAAACATTGAGACAGAGATCCTTAAAGATCATTATACCAGGCTAAACACTGAAGAGTTCCACTCTGGTTTTGTACATACAGTCATCTCCCTTAATTTTGTTTTAGATATAATTGTAGAGGGACTGGTTTCTGTTGACTCGATAGCTCAGTGGTCGGAGCACCAGTATAGTGATCTGTGGTCCAGGGTTATTTCATCTTTAAAAAATTTCTTCAAAAAACTTTCGTTAAGTGCAGTTTCTTTTCACAAATGATTTATCAAGGCTACAGCCACGCCGGGATAAAATTGTTCCAGTGCATAGTAACATGTTTTGGCATTGGTTCAGGAATCCGTAAAGCTTGTATCGTATATAGACGTGAAATGTTTCGTTCTATTCCAGCTATGACAATTGTGAATTTGTCAAAGCACCAATCATGGCTCGTCTTCATACGTTTTCCTATTTTTGTTTAATCGATAACTACCTCCACCAATTTTGAATTTGCCTAACCAGAATATAGATCATTATGTGATACTAAAACACGTTTGCAATTTACGATAGGGCATATTCTTATGCAGGTAAAACTTCATTGTCATTCTTATGAGGAACTCCAATGAAAGGTTTCCCCTTTAGCATAATTCATGTCATCGTTTTCGACATTCCGTCAAAGTTTAAACTGATTTCACATTTCTTTTCTATTTTGTCAGATTTTTGCTCCCATAATCAAGGTCCTATGAACAGACCATACAATCACCAAAGTTCGTATCAAAGTGTCACCACACTACAACATTATAACATGACATTTCACCCGGTCACGTAATCATGACAATGAGATACCCACACGTACCTAGGGAGACAACGCTAAGGGTTATCCAGATGTACCTAGGGAGACAACGCCGAGGGTTACCCGGATGTTCCTAGGGAGAAAAAGTCGAGGGAAACCCTGACGTTCCTAGGGAGACAACGCTGATGTGCCCATACAAACCTATAGAAACAACACCGAGATACCTAGACGTACCAAGGGCGACAACGCCGAGGGTACTCAGACGTTCCTAGGGAGCTACCGCCGATGGGTACCCAGACGTACCTATAGAAACAGCACCGAGGTACCCAGACGTACTTACAGAGACAACACCGAGGTACCCAGACGTTCCTAGGGAGATAATGCCGAGTGCTACAAAGACGTACCTCGAGAAACAACACCGAGGTACCCAGACGTACCTAGGGAGACAACTCCGATGGTACTCAGACGTCCCTATGGAGCCACCGCCGAGAGGTACCCAGACGTACATAGTGAGACAATACCGTGGTACCCACACGTACCTAAGGAAACAACACCAAAGTACCCAGACGTACCTCAGGAGCCACCGCCGTGGGGTATCCAGACGTACCTCAGGAGCCACCGCCGTGGGGTATCCAGACGTACCTATAGAGACAACACCGAGGTACCCAGACGTACTTAGGGAGACAACACCGAGGTACCCAGACGTACCTAGGGGGACACCAACGAGGGTTACACGGACGTTCCTAGGTAGATAATACCGAGTGCTACAATGACGTACCTCGAGAGACAACACCGAGGTACCCACACGTACCTAGGGAGAAAACTCCGACGGTACTTAGACGTCCCTATTGAGCCACCGCCGAGGGGTACCACGACGTACAAAGTGAGACAATAGTGAGGTATCCACACGTACCTAAGGAGACAACGCAGATGTACCCAGACGTTCCTCGGGAGCCACCGCCGAGGGGTACCCAGACGTACATATATAGACAACACCGAGGTACCCAGATGTACCTATAGAAACAACACCGAGGTACCAAGACGTTCCTAGGGAGTTAAAACACCAATTGCTACAAAGACGTACCTCGAGAGACAACACCGAGGTACCCAGATGTACCTATAGAGACAGCACCGAGGTACATAGGCGCACCTAGGGGGACAACGCCGAGGTACCCAGACGTACCTAGAGAGACAACACCGAGGGCTACCTAGACGTGTCTAGAAAGACACCACCAAAAAAAAGTAGATGGGATATTAAAGAGGAGATACATCTGATATAGTATACTAAATATATCATGCACGTATACAAAGAAATAAACGAACAGGTATACGGGCAATGTATTACAATATGGATGAACATAGAAGGGAATGCTGTTTCTCACAAATCGTTCAAATTTGCTGAGATAGGATCGGGAATACCGGATTGCCTTTTTAACAGATAGAAAATTGGTAGACGGACAGTTCTATATAGCGATAATTAGCTCAAAAACATCATCAATTTCCCAGATAAAAACCCCAATCAATCAGACTTAATTATCTGACCGTAGTGCCTGCCAAGGGTATGCTGTCCTGGCGGGGGGAGGGGGATTAACGGTCCCGGACACGCCCCCTACTCCCACAGACATCAGTTCTGTTGGCAATCAACAACCGTCTGACCCTCGGCAAACCAGATCATCAATAACTCTTACACATAAATACATTTTATCAGCTGTCTACTACTCTCTCTACTGATAACACATATATAATTATACAGTTTTAAAACACTTCCTAATGAAAAGTATTTTTCTATGTATTTCAGCTTATTTGTATTGCACGAACGAGGAAGAGTCACCGGTCACGTTTTAGTTGATTCGTTACGTACGTGTTCAATAGTTTGCTTTAAAACGTTTCACCTTGTGTTCTGTGTACTACATGGAACCTGAACCAAGAATTCCATGTCATTGATTTAGAAACATTATTGTTATTATTTACGACCATTGGAAACGATATGCTTGTATGAACATGTTGTGTTCGTCGAATGAGTTGTCACAATACATATAATAAGCGTCTACGCACTCAATAGAACATTTACAATGGAAGGTTTACATCTGTACTGCATACTTTCATGATGATGCATAAAATCTTATTTTTTTTTATCTAACCATGTTTGTATTGTCTAATTGACCATAAACACTCAAAATGCACAACAGCAAGAACTGTTACGAGCGAACGCTTTCAAATCGGGAACTGTTCGGGTCTTTCCGTCTCGTTTACGGAAAGTGCCGATGGTTCCCGATTGAGAAATTGGGGACCAATAATATTGTGACGTCAAATTCAAAATTTGGCAGGAAATACCGATTGGATTTCCATTTACGTTTGCTACCGGACGGAAGAGAAATAGAAAAAATGACCTTGCTCGCGACAAAATTACATAGCTGTTCCAAACATTTTGTTGATATGAAAGACATATTAAGAAAACAAATTGTGCAGGTGTTATGACCAACAGAGAGAAGAGGGTGTGACAGGAAATTATGTAAATCGGTGCCTTTTAATATGCATTGCATTGTGTACTTTTCATACTCCGACTGACAAGTCATTGAATCTTTGGACAATGATGTGAATACTCACAAGGAAGAATTTCTACCTTCCTTACAACCAGGAAAATAAACATCTGGAACACGTTAATTATATATAACTCGACCAGCTTAACGTCAAGATAACTCACAATTTTCTTCTGGAAAATGTGAAGAAATAAAATTCAAATCTGAAATCGTATCTATAGATCTCTGTCCCACTGCACTGGTTTTTTTTTTTAGGATATACGGTAACCTCCCTTTAATTTCCTTTCGGAAATAATTGTAGCACAGTTGGGTCACAGGGACCTGTGAATTTAGTACAGCTATATTTGGACCTAAACTAAGGTGTTAAGAGTAGCTTTACACGTTGAAGGGGGTTTTATCAACTTTCGGTAAAAATGCCACCTACACTGATGATGTATACAAGCATATAACATCATTGTGGGTGGCATGTTTACCAAAAGTTGATATAAACCCCTAAAACATGTAAAATTACTCGGAACACCTAAGCTGTAACAAATTCTCAAGTCCCTGTGAGTTGGGCCAGTACACTTCCCGTTGGACAGGTAGCTCAGTCGATCCCGGTCCATCCTTGCTCAGTTTTTACATGTGGAATACTGGTTGTTTAAAATATTTTGTTTATTTCTTCTGCATCATTTTTCCGTAAGTATCCCGCAAGGTATAATTTTCTTTCTAGACATGATTTATCAAAGATATACAGTAGTCATGCCGGTTTCTAATGCATAAGTAAAGGTTTTGGCACTGGTACGGGATCTAAAGACAAGACTTTCAAATAACACATGTACATTTCCATGCAGGTATTCGTAAGAAAATAGATTTTGATTGCTTTTCGTATATATACAGAGGGCAGTCGCCAGGCACTATCCGCAGGTCGCTGGTTTGTCTCCAGGTACTCAAGCTTTCCTCCACCACCAAAACCTGGCACGTCCTTAGTTAAATTACCTAAGCTATCATGCGGCAATAGGACACAAACAAACCAAACTGTGATTGCTAACGACCCGTGAAACTAACCAGACTCTCCACATACCGTTTCTATAGTTGTCCGTAAATGTTGTTCTGCACATTGTCTGTCTGGACAAGGAATCATAAAAGTTGTAAAAGATGAAAGTTTCATTACAATCTATTATAGTACAGTTTCCTCAATGTATAGAATCTGCGTCAAAATACTTAATACGAGGAAGTTCTCAAAACGCTTCATTGCATGAAAATGCATGTCACCTGCTGTTTGTATAAAATACAATATTTCAATGATAAAAAGATGACTGTTGAATTATTAAAATCACAGATAGCGAAATATGCAATTGAAATATGACATATATTGTGATAAGGTGTCATTTAAAGTATCACCTGTGTGGGATTAATTACAACACCTGTATGTTATTAACATATTCCATTCACCTATAAAGACACTCCTCTTACAGTTAGGCTTATCAACAAGGCCGATCTACCGCCTGTCTGTAAGACTCGGCTATACTCATAGAAACCCCTGTATCGCGGGTTGACAAGTGTTGTTAAGGCAATCAATCAGTGTTCTAAAACGTATAGAAAACAAGGAATATGAGGAGGATATACTGCCTTCCTGGAACGCTTGTTCAGCAATGTCGAGCGTTTAGTTTTTGTGTGTAACAGATATGATAATCTAATGACGTGCCAGGTTTAGGTGATAGAGGGAAACCGGAGTGCCAGGAGAAAAACTACCGACCTGCGATAAGTACCTGGTCACTGCCTCAAGTACCTGGTCACTGCCTCATGTAGGCCTCGAACTCATCAATCGGGAACTGTCTGCACTTTCCGTAAACGAGTCGTTTACGGAAAGTGCCGACGGTTCCCGGTCATCATTTGTTGTTGTTGTTGTTGTTGTTGTTTTTTCATGGCTTATTGTCCTTACAACACATACGGTTAGACATGAAGACGGGTGTCT
>JAUMHH010185109.1:0-14639 GCA_032359455.1 Chlamys rubida | reverse complement strand
TGTATATGCATGATGGAGGACCCAGAGTGAGACACATTGATTGTATAATATCATATTTTATGTTACGTGCTCCTGTGCTCTGATCGTACCGGATCGTAACCCTTGGCTAGCGAAGATGAGACTGGATTAGTTTTGCTACTGTCCGCCAGGCAATCCAATCGCACTCGTCATATCTCGGCATACTACACCGGAAAGTGCCGACGGCTCCCGATTGAAACTTTACCTGTTTATGACGTCATCATTGTTTGTGTAAATAGCAACCATTGATTACGAGCGCAAAGTTGTCGCTGAAGTTTACGAGCGGGAATCTTCGATTTGCGAGAAAAATTGTAGGCCTATCACATACATAAATTGTAAGTATGCATACAGTGCCATGTTTATCTTCGTATGGGACATTAATTTAAATTTGATTGTTGTAACTTGACAGACTTTCTGATTCTGAAACCTTAGGCCTACTCGGACAGGGGTTTCGGTTTGTTACAAATCATGAAATGTCTGAAATACACATTATATGCAAGCTGTGACCCATATCAGTATAGCATTGGTGTATTTCAGACATTTGTAACGAACCGCTGTGGCTTACTGAAGTAGGCCTAGTTCTCTTCAAATGATATTTTTTTGCCAAATAAAAAAAACCTGACTGAAGTAATTTCATACTGTATGTCTAATCAGTGACTGAGTACTAATAATTCCAAAGATAATAAGTTAAATGTCAATACTTTTCTTTTATTCAATACGTCCATTAAACAAACGTAATGTGTGCTTGAAATATTATGCAACTAGAATACCACACTTAAGCACACATCGATTGTGAAAATACTTTTCTACTTTACAAAAATACTCTGATGCCTGTATGCCATAACACCTAATAGAATGTACATTTGTTTTCTATGCTTTCTGCAGTTTACAATGACTTACTTAGACGAATTTGAGGCCATAGTGTGTGAAATGTGTGTGGACGTGACAAGAGAGGCTATTGCAGAAATTGATGCAGGTGAGTCACTGTCACTGTTAAGGTTGTAGATGTTAGTATTAAAAAGTCATTGGTACTATCCCATTTACATTATAAGACATGCTAATAAGTCATTTATTTCAACTGAAATTAGCAAATAAATAAAAATAACAAGGAACATTTTCTTCTACATATGATATTTCACTGAAGGATGGGCGTTTTCTGAAGCAATTGTCTTTATAGAAACAAATAAAATGTCAATCATATATGCATTGTAACAGGCTTTGTAAATATTGATACAGGGCACTGACCAACTCAAACATGAAGTGCTTATGTGGATGTTTTTAATTGTTATGCCTCCTTATATTTGAACTTGCTATCAATCCAGTTACTGATCTTCAAACCTCAACAAATTTAAACAATATTCAATTCACTATCCTTAAAATTAGTCATACTGTAATAATCAGTCTGTATCACCTATCCATCTCCACCACTGTGTAACAGGAATGGTAGAAGACTTATGTAGGTTATACCTGTTGTGTAATCCCTTTGTTTGAATGAATTAAATATGCTGAATTAAGATATATTTTCAATATTATATTGAATATATAATTTCTATATTTTCTGTTTGATTTTTTTCTTTCTACAGAGAATATGAAAAAAACAGCTGAGCATTCTCCAGAACAACTACTTGTTTTAGGTAAGCTTTCCAGAACAACTAATTGTTTTAGGTAAGCTTCTTTTGTATCGGTATCAAAGGAAAGGCCTCAATCTTGAGTATAAACTTCTGGGTTGGAGGAGTGCATTTATGGTTTAGGGTGATTTCAGTCTTTGTTTAAAGGATCCCAGGGTTTCAGCGCACACAGTGTTGTTGGGTAGGGAGTTCTAGTCTTGTTGTTCGTGGAAAGAACGAGTTCCTATAGAGTTCTGTGTTGGTAACTTGCTGTTTAAAGTTAAGACTGTTTTTAGTGCACACTCGTGTATTTGTGTTTGGATGTAGATGTTGGTCCACAGGTATAGCCATTAGTCCCTTTTGTGCTTGTATCAAACCAGAAGGACAAGAAAGAGATTACTTATGTTCATACAGTGCTGTAAATAAATCTCAAAATTTAGTACAGTTTGAAGTAAAAATGCTTCAATTATTTTAGAGACACCATTACAGTCTTTTTGGTACATCGTGTATATTAACAGTGAAATGTTATACATATTGATAGGCCACAGAAAGCTACAATTGCCACGGCTGTGCCTTGGTCCTGCCAACAGGACTGAGATTTCCCCTTCTAAGTGGAGACAATTCCTTGCCTCACCCAAGACATGTAAGTCTGTCTGTTTGTATCTACTTACCATTCTCTGTATTGGTTATTATAATCAAACTTTTATATGACTTGATCCATGAATGAAAACATTATTTTTGTCTGTCCAAATGTAAAAAGAACATTTCTATAATTTAATTGTAATACATTCACCGCTGAAATTTCATAATGAACTATTCCAACCTTTGAATTGGAAGAGTTCAAATGAAGTAGTCATTTTTGTCATTTCTTTATAATTATATAACCATCACAAGACTTTGGATGTTTTTATGCATGTACATTTTGTTGAGATGTTATATATTTTTATATTTTACTTTATGAAATTTTCTTTATGATGTGGTGTGAAATACAAAATATGCAATTTAACTCACAAATATAAAGACTGCAAAATCACTGTCAGGACAAAAATGATGTCATTTTATTCCTCGTTTGGTAAGAATACATCATTAGTTACAATGTTTAAGTTGCTATATATACGTCTGTTTGAACAGGCTGTGATATTTCAACCCTACATATGCGTGATGTGTCAATGACCAAGAGCTGGGTACAGTGCTCTCCTGAACTGGAGGATCAGGAACTCCGCCAGAAACACAAAGAACGCGTGAATTCATGGAGAAATCTTCTCATCACCGACAAGAAGGGTAATACTTTCATTTGGTCAATGTTTAATTGTTCAACGTTATTAATGATAAGTTTAAGCTGTAACTGAAATGATATCAATTCACGTGTCTCAGGTAACAATGAAAGAAATGTAAAACAAAGGGTTGATCTTGCACCAAAGTCAAGCTTGTGAACTTATGTGATGGTGTGTCATTTGTCATATTTTTTTTCTAAAAATGTCTTCTAAAACAACATACTTTGCCTGGACTCAATGATATTTGCCATGTTGCTTGCTGAGGTGAAGCGCTATTAGTCTTTGTTCCAAGAAATGACCTTAAAATACATAGATCAAAGGAATAAGTTGTGTTCAAAACTTCCAACAATTTTAACAAACTGAGAACCACCATGCATACACTATACAGTAATGATATTTCACCTAAAGGCTAAAGGATTTTCTCAGTTTCAAGGTAATTGTGTTCGGGGTCCATTGTGTCGATTTTAAAACAATTTCTTCTATGGAAACATGATGAGGCCTTGAACAATGCTAATGATGGAGTTTTGGATATCCTTTTTGGATGAAGGGCTATAAAGTTAATATGAATTATCTTGATCCTTAATCAAGTTTTGGTCATCTTCATTAGCCCCAGTGTTTTTTTTGTATATATTGTTGTTTGATCATACTCTACTGTAAATATGATTATTTTTTTATGTTTCATGTATTTTAATGACAATTAAACTTGATTGTTCTCCTTCTTTCAGAGACCTACCTTCCAGGTGTGTTCAGATACAAAGCCACAAAGTCTCTGCTAGACCACGTTTGCCCAGTAAGTTGTAAACACCTCGGACACTGCTTCAGTGAGAGGGTCTTGATTTGGTTGACCGTTGTTGGTTGGCAACAGAGGGTTCTTTGGTGTTACAATTGTACTGTTAAGGGCTGAAGTATTTGGTTGAGACTTCTATGTGGTCTCACTACTTGTTAGTCACTTTAGATATTCTTTTATATAAGGCTTCAATATTTTATTGACAATGGTTTGAAGTGACAGCTGGTAAGATACTTGTATACATTCACATCAAACCGTTTTTGATGAGCAACATTTTGTTTTTATAATAACAAAGCTAGGGTGTATACTGGAGTTGAGCAGAGTTAGGGAATAGACTGGAGTCAAGTTTTCTGGCATGTTGTTTCAACCACTTTAAAAACTTTAAAGAGTTACAGTTCTTAATGTGATCATTTTTTTGCATGAAGTAGAATTTTGTCCAAACTATTCCTCGTTAAGTAAGCCATCTATTATTATGGAACTTTCTACTTGTTTTACCCTTTATGTGAACCTGTTTATTTGTGACCATCATGTTGTGTCTGTTTATTTCAAGGAGTTGATGTCCCTTAAGCGATCTGATTAAAACCAGATTTTTAATTCCACTCCGATGTTCTACGTTCAAGTCAATTGACTGAAACGTAGAGTATCAGAGTGAAATTAAAGATCTCGTTTTAAACAGATTGATTCTTATAAAGCCTTTCCCAGCCTATTTTAACAATATTAGATGGATTTCAACAAAACTTTCAAAACTCTCATTAGCCTATACATGTTTAACCACCATGTATTTTAAAGATTTGTGGCTCCTTCATATCAAATTCATGACAACTCATTCCATGCATTCCTAATTGACATCAAATAATTACTGCATTAATGCACTCCAAAGCAACCGCTTCAACCATGAAATTGAAATAGGCAGGATAATGTATTGCAGGTAGCAACAGCCACTGTATATACCCTGGTATTAGCCTCCAGATAAGGCTAACATTCAAATTGCTACCAAGAACTAGAGACCTAAATGTTTAAAAATCTGTTACCAAAAAAATGTAACTTAACCTTTCACCACTGTAGACCATAGTGGACCCCTCCATATGAATGCATGGTAGAGTCTACTAAAGTTACATAGGGGTGAAAGGGTTAAGATTGTTATTCTATTTTCTGTATTTCTGCAGATCATGAAAATGAAGCTGAACGACTTCTTTGAGATTGTTGATCTGAAGGACATCATTCCAAAGATCGTCGTTGACACCTGTGAGGATGTTGTAGACATCACATCAAAAGGCAACTGGGAGGCAAATAACCCACTTGGAGACATCATTAACAAGCAGAGATGGAACAGATTTCTTTGCTGCTTTCAGAGATAAATACTTTGAGCAACAACTTCTGTGAACTGAAGTTAAACATTGAAAAGTCATCACAGGTTTACTGAAAGAACTGAATGTTACATACAGAAAAAAATCTCACATAATTGAGAGAAATATATAGAGAATAGAGAAAATCAGCTCTAAATTTTGAGTACATAAAGTGCATAGGATGCATTTATATTTCTAATTAAAGGGTAAGAAAATGATAATATAATTATGATAGACCCAGAGTATTTCAGTTTTAAGATAATTTAGTAATGTGTCCACAGTACCTACAGTGCTTAAAATGTACCTCTTTTATAACCTTTATCATTCATTTCATAATTGTTTCTTTACACCATGTGTGTAGTTCATTCTCCCCATCCCGTTTATTATTGCGAGTATGTAGGGCAGTCATATTTGGTTACATTGATTTTTTATAAATTAGCAACGTGCACAAATCCAAATATTCAAGCTTTAGAATGTTTAACTTTACTCTAAAATTGATATGAAATAAATAGGAATTGGTGAAAAATTTATTATACCTCATGTAAAATCTAATTACAATGATTTCCTAAAATTCTATCTCAGAAATATTAATAAAAATTCTGGTAGTTTTATTCTACCTTCGGGAATTAACATTCTGTTCAGCATATTTTAAACAGATTGTAAAATATAGTATGGTGAAAAATTTAAATAATTACAAACAAATATACATCTTGCCTTCAATATCTACTGTACAGTGCATTTGTGAATTGTAAACGTTTGTAACAAATACTATTTACTAATTAGTAAATTACAGAAATGTTTCATATAACACTTAATTCATAATGATGTACAATTTACCCGATATATTTAAAAGTTTATAAATATAAATATTATTAATATGATAACTTTTTTTATATTACTTTGTAACTTCATACATTCAATTATTATGAATATGTTTATTATTTTTTTCTGGTTATTGCATAGAAGCTACATTTTTAAAATCCAACTTTTCTTGTTTGTAAAAATTATATATATATATAAATGTGCTGTTCATTATACGATACTCTTTGGTGTATGGTTATTTTTAGATATTTCTTACAAAGAATATTTATATTAATTATAATGTTATTGCTTAATTGTTACTTAACTGAATATTATAACATGTTTGTTATATCATATACATGAAACATATTTTCACGACATGTTTAAAAGAAATGTCCATCCATTTTATTGATTTTCACAGGTTATGTTGTACATTTATAAACTCATTCCACTGTGTACATAAATTTCTTTGTACGTCTCTGTTACTGGAAGTCAATTGGTGTGAAGAGGAAAGAGGGAAATTAGCATAATGTCCTACACAAAGCTGTGCACAACATTGTTTGGAGTAGATGGCAAAGTGCCACATTGTCAAATCTAAAAACACTATTTTTCATTAAAAAAGTCAACTTGCAAATGTATTGGTTACATGTTATTTTATTATCTATCATTTGACTATAGCCAAGAGTTAGAGGTCAAATATGCAAGAAAATGCCTAATTTCCTTACATATTCCTGCAAATATGGAGCAGAAATACAGTTTGATTTTTCAAGTAGGTTAACAAGGTGTGACTTTTGAAAGACATTGTGTTAAACTAGAATAACAAGATATGTTTAAACTTTTCATTTACCAGTATTTCAAACACAGAAAAGAAGCTATCTGGATACGCCGCAGTGGGCCAGTTCTAAATCGAGATGAGGGGGCTCAAAGACTCTTGCACATCTATGATTGAGTCATTTTGGTACATATATAACAACTATTGTACATACGTTTCCAGCGTAGCCAAAATTGACATCGATTTTATGGACAACTCGTACACATTTTACACCTTTGTGTGCATACGCTTCACTGGTTATTTGTCTGATGAAGGTAACCGTGTACATATTGTACTAGTCATCGAAACGTCACATAGGAAATTTTATTGGTTGTGTAAAAAGAACTTCTCATAATCCATACTTACCAACCTGAAGAAAATGTTTAAAAATATAGCCATGCTTTTCATCTTTGAATATATTATTTACATGTAGAACAATAATGTAAAAAAAAATCTTGCGAAAGTTTTTTGTGTCAAAGGTCAACTTTTGGTTTTCCGCAAAGTTAAAATGCATTTTTTTGGTTAATAAACTTTGAAAAGCTGGTTCTCAAATTATTCCAGGTCTAGAGTTTTGACATTTTATATGTAAGATGCTAAGATGTTCAGCTATCAGGTTTAAAAATTAAAAAAAATTGACCTTGGTCAACGATCATTGAGGTCAAATGTTTAAAAAGTAAATATTACTTTTAACCAAAATAATTTTTTTAAGGCATTTACGTATGGTATGATGCGGAGGAAGCCAATTCACATTTACTTTCCAGGAAACATTTTTTTTGTTAAAGGTCAACTTTCGGCTTTTTGTGGGAGTCAATTTTTAAATGTGCTACTTCAAGGTAACATCTTTGAAAACGTTTCTCAAGTTCTACGAGATCTGGTGTCTTTAAATTTGAGCTGTAATATGCTCAGGTAATTGGCTATCATGTTTGATTTTTTTTTACCTTTATCAACTGTCAAGGTCACAAGAGTCAAACATGTCAAAATATTTTAACAACCTCTCCCAAAAAGGGAAAAGGGTTATGTCCATGATATTTGGCAAGGAGCATTATTGAACGAAGGGCTTAAACATGGTTTCAACGAATGACCTTCACATACAATGAATGCGACTGTTAAAATCTTCAAATTTTAACAGTTTTGGAATTGTAGGAGAATTTTCAGTGCTTTGATTTATAATAAACGAAAAACAAAGCTTACTTTCAGTTCTATGGTTTATATTATCCTTTTCTCCATAGAAGGTTAAGACTATGAGGTTTTAAAATAGGTTTGTGATTAAAAACCAAATCAGTCCTAAAAGCGAAAAGGCCGTCAAATTGTTAGCCAATACTTTCTAGTTTTAATTGATTTCAAACATTTTCTATATATGTTAAACTGAGATAACTGTCACTGAGTAAATTCTATCCCTCTGCAAAAAGTTTCGATTTTTTGTTCAAGGAAGTGTTTTTAAAATGTAAAAAAAAAATTATTATAAAGCTATTGTGTACCCAATATTGTGTTAAATTTTCCAATCATTTTGTACGAAACTTTGTGTCCTATTATGTGTTTAGCTTGTAGATAATCACTTTTATCCTTATCCTGTAGGGTAAATTAGCAATGTCTCTTTTAATTATTTTTTTTGGTTGCTATTGTTCCGAAAAATGCCACACACGAAAACACATTTTTTAGTGTTATTTTCAAAAAACAATCCCCAGTATATCGGAATGGTTAAATTTTCATAAAATTACCTCTACATAGTTGCATAACCAGTATGTGAACGTTTTTACGAATTCTGCTGGTTGTATTGCAAAATAGAGGAGCCCCCTTAACAGGAAAATCGACATTTCTTCCAGATAACACAGAGGTCATTACAGAAAGCTTATTATTATATCACTTATTTAACAAAAAAATATTAATCACCATAACCTACAAGTTAAATTATCACTGGTGAATCAAATACTGTGTAAATTGACTAGAAGTGTATGAACGACATAATTAGAGGGTAAGACACAATGTTCTAGAACTAGAACATTGTGTCTTGCCCTCTAATTATGTCGTACATAGATACGTTTTATCGAGGAGAAATATTTTGAGTGCCAAAACCTGGTTCCGGTAGGTATGACTGATTATGCACCTGTTGCATAAATCTCAACGCAGTAATATAGTAATAAATTTTAATGGTATTGTTCTTCTAAGAAAAGTTTTCCCTAAACTATCCCGGACAAACGGGAGCTATCAGCTCCCTTGCACAGGAAATGTAACATAAGGTTGGTCGATTCAGGGAAGTCACAAAAGAACGGGACATCAAATAATAGACACGAGCATCAACTGATACCAACCAGCCACTTCCACTGTGATTTTCCGTCTGTCATTATAGGGTCAACTCATGTGGAAAGTGTTTTGTCATGTACACGAAATGATTCATGTCTGAGTGGGTGGATGAAAATGATAACTTCCCCTTATAAAACATTGAGGGTGACACGAGATATACTGTAACAAGTGTAATCCATTGTTTGCTATACCTCACACATACATTTTCCGAAACAAATTTAGATAAGTAAGTATCAATTCTAGATCTACAGTTTTTTTTACCTAATATGTAAGTAATTATATTGCCATTTTTAATGTGGATAATAAATAGTGATTCATTATCAGTTTCATTTTCGTATTTTTAAACGGCATTATTTTTTCAAAATGCATAGACATGATATAATGTTCGTAAGTAATCACGACATTGTGGTATAATATGGGCACTTCGTCCGAACAAAGAAATTTTCGTTGGATGCGTATACTAAAATTGATTTATAAAAAATACTTAATAGTGATGGTGCCAACATCAAAATTTGCAACGTTATCGAGGCAGTCAACCCCTTTGTCTAGACAGCAACTTTCATCATATAGTTGTTTTAAATGTTTATGTGTATATTGCAATATATCCCATCGGTTGGCTGGTAGCCAACTGCTATTTAAAATGAACAAAGAGTCATCTTAAGTGTTTTGACCAAAGCGAATGGATAATAATAATAATATACAACATTTATATAGCGCCCTATATCATATGCAAAATTACTCTAAAGCGCTTTACAACATATGGATAATAGTATTAGTTATAATTGTTCAACAAAAAGGCTTACAATCACCATTATACATTAAGCAAGATAATCATCTCAATGTGCACATAAATAAATAAATAAAGGGTGGTACATGTATATGTACATGACGTCTGTGCAAAGAGCCTAAAATGTAGGTGTGTAAAGCGTATCTAAATTGTTGGTACATTTTCGAACATATTGTGTTAACTTTGATCGATGTAAAGTGTCGAAAGCTGACTGGCTTAGCTCCGACCGTAGGTAGATATTCTCTTACTGACGCTACTTACAGGACCACTGCAGATAACATACTAATACAGATATAATAATAAAGTAATACTAGGACCCTAATATTCTTTTTTAAAATTGTAAACTTACTAAAATTTTCAAAACCTCATTGTTCTGCGTAACGTAAAAACGTTTTATATGAAAGAAATTTGAGTTAGTCAACAGCTTGTGAAGTACGTGCTTCTTTTCCAGCTTGTGGTTAGTATTTCTCCATAGCTGAAATATTTAACATATCTATATATATAATACATTATGGTCTATTGTCTGTATATGATACAGCAGGTATGTTATCCGATATTGTGCGGGGGAGACACACGAGAATAAAAACCTCAATTGATGTTAGTTTGAACCTTTAGCAGCTTATGTATGCTAGTATATAGATCAATTAATAGTAAACGCCACTTGTCATGGAAGTCAACGTGATTGCAAAAGTAGATTAAAATACTTCTTTTTTACAAGTAACATGCACACATTAATTATCTTATTAAACAAAACAAATTCGTCAAGCTGCATGCATGCTTTCTCAACCGTGTGTTAACACGCCCAGCTCTTAAACCTTCATGGGCAACGCACTGAACCGAAACATCCAAACAACATATGATTCGGTGGATTTTTGTGTTCGAGGTCAAATGCAGATTGGGTAGACATAGTCACAAGGTCAATGTCACTCGAGCTATTAAAGGGGGTCACCAGGATACTAGCATCAAGATGATATAGCGATGTACCACTCCTAATGAAGAAGAATGCGGTAGCGTTCTTAGGCGGTCCGTATAGGCGGACTTGGTAGATTCCCATACAGGTGAATCATGATATAAGAATAAATGATAATCGACACAATGTCGGTCCGGAAGATAGTGATTCTGCCAAATTATAAGTTACTAGTGATTAGTCTTAAATGGTCGAAATCGTTATATGGTCCTGTATTTTGTTTTACTTTTGTTTGTCTTTCTCCATGTAAAGAGGTTATTGTTTTTAAAATGTACCATTTTGTCATATTTCTAGTGATTTTTAACATTCCAGCCAGTGAACAGTTGTATTCCGCTGCATAATATTGATTACATGTGTCTACTATTATTGGCCGCAAGTAAAATCTCATGTAGGGCGCCTGTTATAGTCCCGTCATACTGATATCTGGCTCGTGTAGAATCTTCGGGGATCCTTTATACCATAAATTGGACCAAAATCAATAGCTCACGAAAATATTTAAATCAATATCAATAACACGTAATAATAACTAAATTGTACCAATGTCAATAGCTCATAAAATCATTGAATTGTACCAAAATCAATAGCTCATTTAATCAATAAATCGTACCAAAATGAACAGCATGTAGAATCTTTGGGGATCCTTTATATCATAAATTGGACCAAAATCAGTGGCTCACAAAAGTTTTCAATTGTGCCAAAATCAAAAGTTCATGTAATGGCTAAATTCTACCAAAATCGATAGCTCACAATTTCATTTAATTGTAAAATAAACACAAAATTCTTAAATTGAATCAACATCAATAGCTCATAAAAGACTAAGATGACTTAAAGGTACCAAATTCAACAGCTCGTAAACTGAATAAAACTTTATCAAAATAAAAAGCTCGTAAAACAAACCAAGATCAGTTACTCATGAGGTGATTAAATGTTTCAATATCAATAGCTCGTTAAAATCACAAATTGCATCAACTTAATAGATCATAAAATAATTAATTGTATTCAAATCCATTTGTACCGAAAAAAACTCAAAAAAACATTAAATTGTACCAAAATCCGTAGCTCACAATTTTTTAAAACCAATATCAATAACACGTAATAATGACTAAATTTCATAAATTAATTCAGTTGTTCCAATACCAATAGCTCGTGAAATGTATAAATTGTACAAAATCAATTGTTCACAAAATAATTAAATTGTACCAAAACAAAAGCTCACAAAATCATTAAATTTTACCAAAAGCAAAATGTCGGAAAAGGAATAAATTGAACCAAATACGTTAGGTTTCTCTGTTCTCAGCTAGATTGGATTTTACAACTGTGGAGATAATAAGTAAATCGAACATAGATCATGCAAGTATACGTTGTTCCTTTGACATACGGGCTTGTGTTACCATTGATGGCCAGTGATGGGGTTTACCCACATAGTATAGTAAAATAGACCCCACCTTATCTACACGTATAACAAATACCTCCGGCTTTTGTATCCTGGTAACAATACCGGGTTATACTATCCATTTTCTGAATTCTTGGTATTAAAAACATTGGTAACAAGATACGTTACCTATTTGGGGAAAAGTACGATTAATGTACCGTATGTATTAAGAATCACTTTTGATTTTGGAAAACGTGACACATTATTTTGAATTTCCAACTTCAATATCCCACTTAGATTTTTGATAAAGGATTTTATATGACTTTTCCTTAAATTTCTCACCTCCGTTTCCTTTACAAATAGTATAAATACAACATACAAGTCAACTTATCACCATTCCCGTTAGTTTTATCAATATGAAGCTTGCACGTGAGTATGATATCAAAACATTAGTATATTAGATTAGCATGTTGATACATATTAATTAATACTTAAATATTGAACTCATAATGATAAAGGAAATATCGCTTCTTTCATCGTTTCTTTCCGTAGAAAAAGTAAATATATAAAAACAAATCCGTATATTCGAACAAATCCGCTAAACGAAAATAATTCTTTCAACCGGTATATTCAATAAATCAAGTTTTATTGTTTCAGCACGAAAGTATTCCTTCACGATTTATGTACAGTTGTGTGCATGTTACTGCTAAATATTAGCTGAATGGTCAAGGGTTTAGTGTTAACTAAATTAAATAACGCGATATGTTATCTAACTAATTAAACCAAATAGTATTTCTTTAATAACGTAAATTAGACGACCATAGGTTATAATTAATTATAACTTTTGTTAAATTACGAAAAAAAAGTATTTAACTAATATCTATTAGATGACATCGGCTAACTAATCAATACTTTACTATTCAACTTAGTAAGATACTTAACTTACTATGTGTTGTGGTAGTAGAGTAGTGCGTAGATTAAGTAACTAAAGGTGGATTGTATAACATACATGTAGGTTCAATAACTAATGATTTATCATTAATTAGTTATATAGCTAACCGTTTTTTTAATTGAACTACGTTAAATAACCCAATACTTATGGTATAATGTGAGATAATTAAAGCGTGAGTTAAATAACTAAAATGTTTTTTATTTTGTTTTGCTTAGCGTTAGATTGACCAAACAAATTGTCTATCTTATTTAAACCGAATCTTTATTGTGTAACATAAAATAAATACACCAAGGTTTGTTATGTATGGTTACATTACCTTATATTTCATGTCGATTAAACCAAGAATTGCTTCACATATATTATAACACTCTAAATGTTATTGTTTAATGTAAATTATGATCAATTTTTGGGGTATTGTAACATATTATGTTAAAACAATCATTAGTTTATATTGTAAGTTAATTAGTCCAAGGTTTATTTTTCAACATACACATTAATCAAATATACAAGATTTTTTAAACGTGACTTGAATAACTTAACGTGTTCTGTTTAAGGTAGATAACTCTATATCAATTATGTAGTGGAAATTTAAAAAAAAAAAAATGTTTAAAGTGAAAGTTAAAATCCCTAAATTTAGTTTAAGAAGTAAATTGCGTTAACAAATAAGTAAGTAATCCAAGGTTTTTTCTACAACGGAAATGAATTTCAGTTTCTTTATATCACCTTAGTTATCTAATGTAAGATTTCTTGTATAACTTACATTTAATATGCCAAGGCCTGGTTCTGACGTATTAAGCGAACAGTATTATGATATTTGTTCCATACAACAATATGTTATAGTTTTTGATATGTCCGAATTTATATAACTGTAAATATGTTAATATTGACATTAAATCCTCCATTCCATTATTTCATTTACCTTTAAAATTACAAATATTAAATAACGACGTATTATAACATTCTTTCAGCAAGAAATCAAGTTAAATAATCGTATACTTATCTGTCGCCATCTAAACATCTACCTTCTGTCTCATATTTAAGACATCACGTCCATTTCTGTATGTTTTCTCCTGTAGCGACCATTCGATCATTTATATCTAATAAGGAAATATGCTTTATGTGACATCACATGGCATTCCACTTTATATATTGATACTGTTCTGCACATTGAGATGATTATCTTCTTGCTTAATGTATAAAGGTGATTGTAAGCCTTTTTTGTTTATCAATTATAACTAATACTATTATCCATATGTTGTAACGTGCTTTAGAGTAATTTTACAAAGTATATAGGGCGCTATATACATGTTGTATATGATTATTATTATTAATTATCAATATATCAATAAATAATTGAATTTGAAACGCATCTGTCTACGTTGTGGTTGCTTGACTAAACGATTCCTTAGTGTTCTATTTCTTTTTTCGACACGTGAAAACCCCTCGAGTGCCTCTCCTCAATCTGTATAGCGGTCAAGTATCCGAGATGTAACAGTATACCCTGTATAGGTCCCAGCGCCTTGTTCTCAGTTCCTCCACTTTTAAAATAACATGGGGAGAAGAATGTTGTTAGAAGGATTATAGTCTGTTTCTGAGTAGTATTGGCAGTATTTACC
>JAUMHH010185098.1:0-14639 GCA_032359455.1 Chlamys rubida | reverse complement strand
CTTTCATTTTTTGTGTAAAAAGTAAAACTTTGATATCATGGTAAATGTGTCTATTTGTTGATGTGTCGACGGGTTAATTAAGTAAGTGTTAATGGGTAATTTGTTAACCTGTTCGTGTATTATTTGGTTCTCTATTTATCTATTTGCGTTTCAATTAGTTATTGTTCGTGTGCTAATTGGTTATTTGGTTATTTGTTTATTAGTTAATGTGGTAACTAGCTATTTGTATATTTGTTTGTTTATCAATTGGTGACTTGTTTGTGTGTCAATAAGTAATATGTTTTTTGTGTGTCAAATAGTTATTTGTTTATTCGTTCGTGTGCTAATTGGTTATTTGTTCATTGGTCAATGCGGTAAGTAGTTTTTGTTTTACATTTGTTCGTGTGCCAATTTGTTATTTATCTATTTGTTAGAGTGTAAAATGGTTATTTGCTTGTTTTTGTTAAAAAGATTTTTTTTATTTGTTCGTTTGTCACTTGGTTATTTGTTAATTTGTTTGTGTGTCATTTAATTATTGGTAAATTTGTTCATATGTTAATTGGCTATTTATTTATTTATTTGTTTGCTTGTCCATTAGATATTTGCTTATTTGTTCGTGTGTCATTTAGTCATTTGTTTATTGGTTAATGTGTAAATTGGTTATTTGTTTTTTTGTTTTCTTTTGTTCGTGTGTGAATTATTGTCATGTTAATGAGTTAATTTGTTAAGTGTTTAATTTATTCAATGAATAATTTTCCAATTATTACATTTAATGTGTCAACCCCTGGATGTGTCGATTTCATTTACCAATTTATCAAAAAGAAGTTGTTTTTGATTTGTTTGACAATATACTCACAAGTGTTGGTTTCGATGCAGGCTGGAATTAAACCTGTAAAGTAGAAAATAATATTGTATTTAAGCAATAGAGCTATAAATATGATTTTACTAAAACGAAAACTTATAAAAGTGTAAGTTCTTTTCATCACTTTCATCCTTGCAACATAGTGATGGTAATTATATAGAGGATCTTACATGAGTGTCTATGTCATATTGAAGCTATTAAACGAGTTCAATAATTTGATATGACACGAGCCTTTAGGCGAGTCTAATACATTCAATATGACAAGGACACGAATGTAAGATTTTATTTATCACATTACATACATAAATTAAATTTTAAAAAAATCTGCTGACTCGATTTGGATAAAAAAAAAATACTCTGATCATAGTTTTGTCGTTATGCGCAGTGCAAAATAGTTCCAGATTTTTAATTTTGTTTCTATAATGAACAGTTTTTATTGTAATGAAAATGATTATAGTTACAAAATAAATATTTCAAATGTATCACGTGGTATATTAGATAAAAGTAGTACCTGTAGTAGCGTAGGAATATGTTCCCACAGTTTTGACCAATCGCAGAACCTTTAGTTTTTTTTACACCTATGTAATACCATTTTTAAAACATGGTGGTATGCCATACTAGTATAATGGGTCAGTTATGTGATAAATAAAGATACGAGATTTACCGAGTGTCTTTTACAATTTGAAAATTAACTAATGAGAGTTAGATAAAAATGACAAGCAGCCATCACGAGTTTGGGGTCCTTTATCTGCCGTGGCATTATCATATCTAGAAAACTAGGTTTGCCCCCGCGTCCTATGATGACCTCAGCTGTTGATAAGACGTCAAACCCTGTACAACCAACCAACTAACAAACCAAACATAGGCTTTAATTGAAAACTCACCATTTCCGATAAGGGAAACTATTGCCATGGAGCCTATCATGATGCCACAATTGAAGATGACGTCGCAAAACATTGTTACTTGGCGTCATAATTAAAAAAAGAACACATGAAATAACGTTTGGAGTGGTATACCCTCCAGTAGGTAACCAAAACTGATTACCAACTCTTAGCAGGTTTATCCGACGAGTCAAGAAATAGGAAAAATATAGTGGTTGCTGGAGAAAGATTTTACAGTGAAATCAAATTAACATTTTCTACAATGAAAAGTGACACTTTTCGTTATTTTTTCACTTAACCGATGAATTAGAAAACAAACGTTGATGTGAAAAATAACAAAGAATGAACGTTGTCAACTGTGAGGTTCGCATAGCCCTGATGAGTTTTGTTTAATTCAGGTGCCACAATATAGCTTTCCCGATCTCCGTTTGTTTAGCTGGGTATGGACTATCCGTTAACGGAATCTATGACTATATAAAGAACAAAAGTAAGAAACTGAATAGGCTTGATGTCGAGATGAATCACTGATAAATTCTTTTCGTGAGTTAAATATAATTTCATATTTTTCACTTGTGCTTTGTACTTATTCAACAAGAAATCAAGAACATAACCTATATATTCTAGGTTTCAAATTTGTTTAAAAAAACCCACACATCTTGAAAATAAAATAGAGTAAAACACACATTACAAGAAATACTAATTTAATACTTAATGATATGAGCTGAGGAGACACCGAACGAAATATATCATTAACTTACAAAATGGAAATATTCGGAAACGGATAGCTTAGAGTTGACAACGTAATGATATTCTAATTTTTCTATTTTTTAGTTACAGATCTAAAATTCGGCGTTTTACAGTAATACGAATAGTCTCCCCTACTCCGTTTTGTAAAAGACTTCGATTTCATTCCAGGCTGTAGTTAAGCATTACAGCGGCAATGATTCCTAACAAATATGAATCGATATATAAACTTTAATTCTTTTACAACAATTATAAAATATGTTATTTCAACTTTTATTAATCACTCTTGTTGGCCCGGGTGTAAGCGCACAGGGAGGAGGAGGGTCTTATTGTGGGGGGAAATCGGAGAACTCGGAAAAAACCCTCGTGGTCGGGCAGGTGACCCCATACCTTTTTACGTCAGAATCGAACCCCGGCCGCAAGTGCGCTATCCACTGCATCACCCGACCACGAGGCTGGGCAGTGCTGGAATTGTTGAAAGCTAACTGTGAGCGCCGAAATGGCAGCATCGGCTGTATGTTCCCCAGGGAGTTGAGAAAGATATTGGCTGGTTGTAAAGCCCCTTTAACCACAGATAATAGTTTGTGAACCGTTTTGAGACGACCTACGAACTAGGTTGTGATAAAGCGATATATTATAAACTCGAATTATTATTTGTATTAATAAAACAATGATAGATTTTTGTCGTGGTGAATATGTGGTTATATGAACCTTAGAAATCGATATTGACCAAGACGACACATATGTCATAGGTCATATCGTAGCCTTGTGTTTATCTATAGGATTCTCAATGTCGTTGGAGGAGAACTAGGGACAATGACGATGATAATCGTATGATATTTTGTATTAAATGTTAACAGACGCACAGTCATACGTCAAGACAGGCAAATATCTAAATTGCTTAAAGTTAGATGAAAGGAAAATTATATCTCAAACATCTTTATGTAAATTACATTGTACAAATTTATATACCTTCAACGAGTCCAATCTTTACACAGAGGTCTTCTAATACTTGCTCCGCTTCAATAGATTCGTCAGACTAAAAAACAAACAAAAAACAAAAATTATTTATTTACAACAATTATGAAACAAATTATTTTAACTTATGTTAATCACCCTTGTTAGCCCGGAAAATAGCGAGCATGGAGTCTTAATATACAGTATCATGTTTTAGTAAATTTAAACACATAACTTTTATGTTCAATGTAAAGGTGTCAAAATGCAGACTAAGACACATTTCTATAAAGTAAAAATGTTATTTTTCAAACTGTGACATATTTCTATTACGTAAATATATATATCGTAATGGAAACTGTAGACTATTGGCATTACGTGGCTAGACCACAAGTCAAACTTATAATGCATTGCTATAACGTAAAGAAATCCTTATGTACACTGTAACACCTTACTTTAAATATTGCATTACGCAACAGATGCTAAGACCTACATTACACGTACGTATTAATGTTTCACTAAGTGTGTATTCCATTATGGAAATAAAACGTATTATTACAATTTTCCCTTATTATGTCCTTTTGTGAATACCTGCATATCACTAGATTGTAATTACAAGTTTTAAACGTGAATATTTATACAATAGTGCCCTTTCCTGAGGGAACTGTGCTTCGGCTCAGGTACTATACTCCTTGGAGCAATACTATACTAGCACTGTTCCCGAAGGAAAGGACACTATTGTATTTAGTACATCACATGACTATGAAAATAAAATGAACACAAATGCCAGCAATAAAGACATCGGGGTCGTCATCACCAAATCGTGCGGCTTCCATGTTTTAGTTTGTCGTCTGCTATTAATAGCGCCACCTTGCGGTCGTAGTGGTCGCCACAAGGGGCGTGGTTCGTAATAGGCGTGGCCTGTTGACGGACACAAATGTATAGTACCCGTCTGCGAGTATAGTACTCTTCTAGAAAAACAATAGTATGGTGCTGCCAAGGAACACAAAGCCGTTGTCAAGGTAGCTCGATTACTATACTAAATAGAACCGGTGTAAGCGACCAATGAGCATCCTAGATTTTATCATGTGATGTACTAAATATTGTTATTGTTGTATATGCAAAATAATATATATAATGTATAAAAAGTAATTTCTTTAAGTTATCCAAATATGACTCAATAGTATATTTGTATCTATTCTTAAGAAAAGCGAACAAAATCTTGACATTTCTTCTTAAAAATATTATTACATGTATAATGTACAAATGCATTTTAACGCGTTTTTTTTATTGATAAACAGAAACAGTGAAATACGCTAGATAATGTTAGTTAAAGATAATGTTAGTTAAAAATAATGTTAGTTAAATAAAAACAATTCTTGTAGATTTTTTTTTGTTATAGCATTCCTGGTTATCCTTGAACGCAAAAAAAATCAAATATATATATAAAAACAAAAAACGCTTGCGTGTTTATAGCGAACTGTCCTTCCATAAAATCGTAAATGTTAAAATAACATTACTGACAATAAGAGAGAAACGCCTAACGCTTTATCCTGCGCATAAACTATACTCATATATGCAATCAAAACATATGTCTGATTTGTCCAAATCATAACTTTACAAGTACTACACTCGTTGAAATAAATTGAATAAAATCGAAATGCCGAGGCGTGGTAATCAGGGGAGATAAATTTGGGATTAAATACCTTGAAATCCTATCATTTGAAGTTCGTTTTGTCATAAGCCACGTATCTCGCTAAAATACTTATCTAATAAACGTTTTCAAATAGGAGTGAAAAACGCTAAAATATGATTACCGCCGAAATCACCAAATTAACATTACAGCGTGCTAGGTACGTTCAGTAGTACGTATATATAATTATATAAGACAGTAAAACCAATGTACACTGTACCTGTTTTAATTAAACAATGCTACATAATGTTATGTTCTGTTTGAAATGAAATGAACTGAAATGAATATGTCAACATTAAACAAATGGAATCGTGTAGAAACCATAAAACAGGTTAATTTTTTTATGATTTGCACGACAATGTTGTAAATATTCGGAGAGCTTTTAGAGAGAAAAAAACATATATATATAATATATATCGATACAATATAGGTAAAAATTGTTTACCTCTTTGTATGACAAAACTATAATGATACATGATAATGTCAGAATTAATCAAAATGCACTGAAATTAAACATGATCATACACATTTAGAGTAAAGAAAGGATATTATATACAGTATAATTGATAGTTTGTGAATGAATATAATTCAATGTACGAAAAGGCACTTAGGACCAGCTGTATGCTCGTACTTATTGGTCTTGAATAAAAACAATATACTGTACATTAATAATAATAAAAACAGCTCACGTACCCGTGTAAATACGGACTTGGCCTGCAGTCCTCCAAACAGCGCAGCAATCAAGGCTACAGTTAGAAAGGAATTCATGTTGAAGTAGAAACAGCACATATGAACCTTGCAGGTTTGTTGGTGCGTTTTATATTATTTAATCTGTCAATCATACCCAAGGACAGCCTAGTCCGTTCCTTGGCAACTTGGTAGTTTGTGTTTGAGTACTAAAGAAGTCGACGGATTGTCACGTTTATAGCATTTAGAAAGGAATATGGCATTAATCTCAACATAATTAAGTATCTTACATTTATCTATAGAAACTATTAAAGATTATACATATATGTTAAAATAGTCCTATGTGTATTCCCTCAACTGCGAAATGAGTTCAGACGCATCACGTAAACTTGTATAGTGATGCACTTGTTTTCGTTTTCAATACCATTGGCTAAATTTATCCTCCCGACATGGTTTCTTTTCGATATGCGGTGTCAAAGCGTTCACCTGATGAATATCATTATTAAAATCTATCTTATGTCCATAAAGATATGTACCCAAATGTATATGGGTCATTTTGTGGCTTTTGGATTAGGCTCTGTAAATTAAACGTAAAAAGGTCGTAGGGTTGATATTTGTGTATCACACTCTGAACAGAGTTAGAAATAGATTCCTGTAAATCAGTACTTACATCAGCCCTCAGACAACGATTTAATAAATTGACCTGTTGCCAAATGTTACTCAGATTTACCAAAATAATATGTATTAGATCGAAATCATACATTGAATGTACAGCCATATTATTAAGACAAATTGTTTTGTTTTTGTTTTTGTTTTGACAACACCAATGTTAATATCAGTACCATCATTTAACATTTTGAATTTTTCATCGATGGCAAAACTACGTAAGGGAAAATAACGCCCTTCCTGAGTGGATACCTAGTATTTACATGAGACCCTGTTACATATGAAAAGATACATTACTAAAAAAAGACGAAGGTAGCGGTTCACTTTAGTTTATCGATACGATTATCATTAGCTTAAATTGTTATATTATATTCACAACGCTTATTGTCGACAACAATACTACTTCGAAGGAAAGTGAAATGGGGTCGGCGGAATTTTGAAATGGTTGAACATATGAAAACGTAGACGTACAGATAGTTCTTATGAATTAATCAGTTTGTTTGTTTTGTCGTAAAATAAGTAAAGCCGAGACAACTTCTGGTATATTGACTGTAACGAAAATCCCCTTTCTATTCAAATGAATGTATAAATTGGAAAATAATTACGAAGATAAAAGTGAGCCATTTTGATAAATCCGATATAACTGTAATACGACTAGAATACGGAAGATACACCATAACAAAAGTTTTCTAAATAATCATCTCATCAATATTTTCTCCATTATTCATAAAATTGTCTCCCGTTTTGCTTATGCAGGATTCTTCTGTCACCCCTAGGGTATACTTTCTTTCCTACGCTCTGGAGTATATAACGTGAAAAGACTCAATAACATGACGTCATATAAATATTTAAATATGACGCAACAATACAGCTTTTAACTTAACAGCATTTTGCTGAAATCAGCCTAAAATATATTACACAAATGCTGAATTCACATTTTGAAACGTAGTATCGAAATGGAGGGAGATAAAGCATTATTCATTGAGGGGAGTGTACACCTAAGAACTTTCAACTCTCAGGGTGAGTTTCTTGAATGTCTAACCCTCTACTTGAAGGTCTCGCGTTACACAATCAAGGACCCTCGGGTTGAGATTTCCCTGTCATAATGTTAAGTACTGTTTTCTTGTATATTTTCCTATATTATATTGTTAACACACGAGCCAAACCATACATCATTATACAAAACTTTAAATCACATTACATCATTGCACAAGCCAACATCAACCTACACACCATATTTGTATCCATATAATATTAAGTAGAAATTTTACACCTTAGTTACCTTAACCAGTACTTTATACTTACAGTAATTACGTACACGTAAGACTAAGACCCAAACTTCATCCTAAGATCCATTCACGGAACATATTGGATTCTTTTATCAACTTACGTACCTTACTACAGCTTTCCATATATCCTTATATTGGTATATCAATCCTTCTCTCTTAAAGTTCACATGTTTACGATTCTGGGCAACACATGTTATGATATTTTGTTTGAATTCCATGGGCCTCAAAATATGAAAAAAAATCGTTAAGGTAGCAAAGGTTTTTTTCTCGAGAAAATCAGAAGCATAAGGACACGTACATTATAGGAAAGACGTCACGAATCAACTCAAAACACATGGAATGCTAACGAATGGAAGTGTCATTACAACTCAGATCAAATTTAGCTTTTGGCTTTAACGTCCTATTGACAGTTATGGTCAGTTTAGAACGAGCCAGGTTTTGATGATGGAGGAAAACAGGAGTTCCTGGAGAAAAGTCGCCGACCAGTGGCCAGTACCCCTAGTGTCTGTCCCACGTAGGCCTCGAACCTACATTATACGACCCAGTGGTAGAGGGCTAGAAGTTGTATACGGTCAGAATGTACTCTCTTACTGGCATAACAGTACCGTGAATTATTGTATTGATGTGTTTATGACGTATCATTGAGTTTTAATAGTATTCAACCCTATAATAATTATATATTTATCTTTTCTAATTTTGATGATTCTGTATATATGTTGATTGTGTGTTGTAAACTATTCTGTTTGTGTAATCTTCATTTTGGAGGAAATAAAGAGAATAATAATCGACCACTAGGCCATTGCGGCCCCCAATAGCTATTACCATTATTGACGTGCCGATATGTGTGTAATAAATTCGTGTATGCGTTTACATGTGTTTGACAGGGTATGTTGGAGCATTTTTCTTTTCGACTGCGATAATATAGTATTACCTTACTGAAATACCGTGCCGTAGGCACCAAGCATAGCATCCACGTGGTCACATACTACTGACATGGGTGTCACCAGTTCTAGCCATTACTCTCAACGCTTAACGTTAAGTAGGAATAACAACTACCAATTTTAAGGACGTTTGTTTGTCCCGGCTTGGGAACAAAACCAACTGCCTTCCTCCCTTTGGCCAAATTTGAACACTAAAGCTAAAAGTGAGGTATTCACAAACAACGCGGTTGGAAACAAAGGTACATGTAGTTAGAAGTAGAGAAAAATAAAGATCCTAAATATTACAATGGGTGCATCAGATTTATCATGGTCGCCATTTGTCCTCGGGTAGAAAGCACAAAAAAGCTAACTCCAAGTCTGCAGGGATATCTATATAAGTTGCCCCTTACAACATCTATTATCAAGCGCCGATCTAAACGTAGAATGTTTGTCATCAAAGAACATTAGTTTAAACGTATTTTATTGTCATGTCAAAGGACATGTTGCTCTTGTCATTTAATATGATTGACATTTAACTTTTTTTTCCTTTTTTTGTTCAATTCTCCTAGGGACTGATATTGCGCCTGGAATGGAAAAATGTTAATATAGGGATTGAATCTGGATTTTTCAAGTGTTTATGCAAGTATGAACAGGGGAAAAGCTACTTACACACCACACCGACCGCAGCGGAGCGAAGGGAGACAACTGGGAGACAACTCGAACGACAATTAAATTGCATACTGAAAAATGGGGATTTGGAAAATTTTAAAACTAGCCACATGAAAAAACAGCCGTTCTTACAAATATTAACAGATGTTTTTCTTGGTCACATGTACTACTTTTAACCAATCACAGAACCTGTAACAAAGCGCAAATCAAATTTGGAATTTTATTGTTATATCGTATGTTTAAGAAGTTTTAAGACTTTTGATAATTTTGAAAATATACTGAGAATAATATTATCCGCATTGTTAACAATATATATGATATCATTTGATTGGTATAATGTATTTACATGCATGCACTGTAGACATTCCGTCTGTATTCTACTAGGGACTGACCGTGTTTCACTTCTGAGGTATTAATGCTATATTTGTTTATATATTTTCATTTAATAAATGTTGAAAGAGGTATTGAAACAATCTGTCCAGTCCTTTAAGTACCACTTAAGGATGATGGTTTGCCTTAGCGAATTTATATACACATTTAGTTGTATTTCAGGTAGCAACAAAGTGAAGAAAATAACAATTAGTTTCTTGAAACAAGTGGTATCGGTTACTAGGGCAGTACCAATAACATTAAAACATGAACAACCATGTTATGTTAAACCACAATAGTTATTACCAGAGTTTGTTTGATCAAACAACAGTCCTTATTACCAGAGTTTGTTTGATTAAACCACAATCGTTATAACAGGAGTTTGTTTGATTAAACCACAATCGTTATAACAAGAGTTTGTTTGATTAAACCACAATCATTATAACAGGAGTTTGTTTGTTTAAACCACAATACTTATTACCAGAGTTTGTTTGATTAAACCACAATCGTTATTACCAAAGTTTGTTTGATTAAACCTCAATCACTATTACCAGTGTTTGTTTGATTAAACCACAATCCTTATTACCAGAGTTTGTTTGATTAAACCTCAATCACTATAACGAGTTTCTTTGTCATCTTTACTTTTGCTCTGCATCCTTCCATTGCAATGAATTGCTAGGAGACTATGACAACATTTGCTAGTGTTACGTCATCAGTCTGTATTGTGACGTCATCAATTTCATTGTTGTTGACACTTAGTTGCTGTTCAAAGAACTGTTCGAAATAACTAAATAAAGCGTAACTACTCTATAAAAATGTAAATATAAATAAAGAATAAATTAGCAAATATTGTCATGGCCCTATAACACACATTTCTATTACTGACAAACTTACATAAAGCCCTGCGGACTTAAGTTTGTTATCAATAGCAATGAGTTTTTTAGGACCATAACAACATTTTCTACAACATCCCTAACTTAATTAAACCATGATTATTTTTATTAGTGTATTTTGTAGTTAACCATGATCAGTATTACATGTACAAATATTGTGTTGTATTAAACCTTCGATGTATTGCATTTATAATACACCCTTGACATGTATATGAACGTACGTAAACTCTTTTTTATTTATGCGTAAAGTGACACGATGATAGAGCATGTTCACTCTTTGAACCTTTCGACTCTTCTATACATATAGGTCACAGGAAAAGGTCAATAGTTCACGTCGATTTCAAACGTACTTTCTATAAAGACATATACATCAATATATAAGCAAACTTATCAAAGGTTACCATCCATGGACAGTGAAACTATTATCGTTTACAAAATCGAATTTCAAAAAGAGATTCAAACTTCGATAGGGCCAATGCTGGTAATATAACGAACACAACATGATATCTGTTTAGCTTGTTCAACCGTCCGGAAACAATTTTATCCGTCGGTATGCTGTATATATGTCAATAGAATCAAAAGATGTGGTCGCTTAATTTTCAAATGAATCGTGAATATTCGGGTGACAGCGGATGGATTAAGGCAGCGACGAAAACATTTTTCATATATTTTGATTAACTTATACAGTCAGTGCTTTTGATGCTGGTTTTTTTTCTATATTACTTCTCAATACAAAGTTGTTCAAAACATTTTGTCACCTCCTCGTGGGTATAAATGTTTGGTATTTAAATTTAAATTGACTTCAATATTAGAACTTTTATTAAAACGTATATAAAGCTTTTTGATCCTGGTAACGTCAACATAGTGATTAATATTATCAGATTGCTAATGCAATATCGGTTATACAGATAAAAAAAATCAACAATCAAATATATATATTGGTTTGTTTGAAAATAACACTGCTTTCTTTTAATATTATTATTCATCCTTTTTTATTCATTTATCTACATGTAGTTTTTTATTTATTTCCATTTGTTATAGTTGTTCTTTGATTTCGAAAAGGAAAAAAAATGGGGTTTTTTAAAGATACCTAATAATGTACTAACACAGAGGCGAAAATACAAGGACATGGTATTTATTAAGTTATAAAGTTAATCAAGTAACAACAAAAAGCTTGAATTAAGTAACAAAAAGGTGCAAAAAGAAACAAAAACATGTAAAAAGTAACAAAATTAAAAAGACAAAATCGTGAACTAAATAACAACAACCAGACCGGCACAGTGACTTATTTTTTTCTCCGCGCACTCGTGAATATATTCGTCCGCGCAATACACTCGTGCTTTCTGATTCGTTAGAAAAACACAAGTGTGTGGTCTTGCATATATATATATATTTTAATTTAAGTTACATCTACACCAAACAGATACTACCCACATACTCTCCCTTAAAGCTTGTAGACAGAAGCACAATCGTCATCACCATTCATAATCAATGAAAAATGCTTAGTTCACTACATACAACAGTGTATGCGGTGGTGCAGTCGGCTGTCGAGATGATATGATTACTTGATCATAAATCAACAGTTTTCTGTAATGTTGAGACATGTCTGGTCGTATTTAATTTTAAATGTTTATGTTTTCACTCATCGATTGTTGATCACAATGGTACGTGTCGCGACAAGTTGCATGTTTAACATAATAGGCCGCCATCCTTATTTTTAACGAATAAAGAACTTCACCAAGTGTAACGTATGACTCACACACACGAGTTATAAGTTAACGACTGAGACTATTTACTTTGTTCATGCTCTTTCACGATAACATCACGAATTTCTTTGCTATACAAATAATGAGCAAAACTTGGCTGACACCAATAGTGACACAAGGTGCAAATACATTTAGTAGTCTATATTATAAAGCTATAACGTGATTTCTTAAGTAAACCCTCTGTATTGTAATGCTTGTGCACCTAGGTAGAGAGTGATCATGTCCTATCGTAGTGGTATACGGAGAAAAATCGGAAGTTACATTTGTAATGCGATTCAAATATTTTAAAAATGCAATCGAACGTTTTTCAGACATTGAAGCTAAATGTTTATAGCTGACTATGAAAGGTATATAACGTCCCTCCTGCGGCAAGTCTAAGAAATACATTTATCTTAATTAAAATGTGTGTATCTGTTAAAATAATAGAGTCTCGTATAGGACAATATTGACTTACTCTCAATTATATTTTTTAATCTTATTCGACTTCTGTGCTCACGCCGACTTTCTTGTAACTCGCTTAAGTCATGGAACATGGTCAAAAAGTCAAGTGTAAACACTGAAAACAGTATTCGGCTTATAATCTTTCAAATTGCCTAACATGTCATTGACAAAATATGATTTTTTTTATTACTTTATCACTGGCACAAGAAAGTCGGTTTGAGCATGAGAATGGTTTCATGAATACGGACCCTGGGCTTAAGAAAAGAACATCTATGCTGTCACTCACTGTATGATTCTTAAGAGGCGACTGATGGGTGGGCGTGAAGATTTGATTGCAAATTTGCTTTTGTATTTCCAGTTACTTTTCCATGCATAAGGAACCACATCAATTAAACAGTTACCTCTATTAAGCAGACATCTCTATTAAGCAGACATCTCTATTTAGCATACACCTCTATTAAGCAGACATCTTTATTTAGCATACACCTCTATTAAACAGACATCTCTATTAAGCAGACATCTCTATTAAGCAGACATCTTTATTAAGCAGACACCTCTATTAAGCAGACATCTCTATTAAGCAGACACCTCTATTAAGCAGACATCTCTATTAAGCAGACATCTCTATTAAGCAGAAATATGTATTAAGCAGACACCTCTATTAAGCAGACATCTCTATTAAGCAGACACTTCTTTAAACACTTCTATTCAACCCTAATTGTAAAGCAGAATCCGAGTGTAAATCAACGTACTGTTTGCCGACAAGAAATATAACTTTATACCAAACTGTTCTAACTTGAACAAGCTTTCTCAGTGATATATTTATTTCATCAGGATTAAGATTATTGGAATAGTATTCTTGGGTGTAAGATTTAATTTTTCAAGCAAAATGATTTGTGACTTTTGTTTACGTAGTCAAATTTAACAAACAAACACTGGACGCCATAGTAGCGGTTGTGTATATAGCTTTCAGGTGTTAAAAAACAAAATGAGTTCTTGATTTTTTAATTATTTTAATAAACATTCTAGTTTCTCACGGGTCCCAGATTACCTGACTTGAATACACAAAATGAAAATTCAAAGCATTAACATTTTTACATAGAACGTATATAGCATGTGTTGACAAAATGTGGATATTTTCCTTTCATAAAACTGCTAACGCAGCAAAAAGTAAAATCGTCCACATAAAAGTCATGCATCATGGCCAGACGCTTTCTAAATGTTTGATTGTATACCTGTCCTCGTCTAGATCTGTAGAAAGATACAATTAAAATACACAAGAGTTCACATTTCCTGTCACGATACACAACATATCAGCCTTAATTAAAAAATATTGTCAGTTTAGACATATTTAAAAGACGACATGAAAAAAGTTAAAGTTGTTTTGGTTGTGACAGTGCAATAGTATGGATTCAATAAGAATTTTTGAATTGATTGGCCTTGTAGTGAGTCACGGGAACACACCTGAGTTGAAATTTCAGAATTGGGTGTGAAATTATGCTTGGGAATTTTTTGGAAGATTTATACTGATTTATTTCATTATTGTTGTGTTTTTAAAAAAGATAGATCTTAACATTAGCTTTGCGAAAACCATTAATACACATTTAGCATTTAGAGCAATCACAACAACTGGTTTAAATATGATTGGAAGGAATACTATGTACCCTTGTATTGACTGGTATTTCAGTCAGGTACATGTAGCCCTCTTAAGTCGCCATCACATCTGCGCTATGGCAAGGAGTCAGATACACCAGAATGTAGCGCCTCCAGTATGTATACAAACATACATGCGAACATCGCACACATGGGACATGGGGGGGGGGGGG
>JAUMHH010185097.1:0-21511 GCA_032359455.1 Chlamys rubida | reverse complement strand
ATCATGATGGCGGAGAGATACCGAAAATGTCGTTACCGGTCAGTTATGGTCAGTGTCCGTCCAACCCGTGGTCATCATACTGACATTGAGGTATTGCTTACCTTCCCACTAGAACCCCATTCATTGATATATGATTATTCTACAAGGTTTCAGAATTATTGGTTTTTGTTTTTCGCGAAACTGTCTGCCTAACATTCAACTTTTTATTTGTAATTTTTCGCAGTTTTTACGTTTACAAAACATTTTCGTGATCTTCAATGCGTTTCCTGCTATCCCAATTATGTATTTCATGTTCGACGGATTTATCGTCATTCAGTTGGTTTCCGGACGTAGGACAACATTTTGTCATATTTTCATACATAAAATATTAGAAATTCAATCATTGTGAAAATGATGTGAAAAGAGAATAATTGCAAATAAAATCGTGATGGTTTTTTTAAGTTTAGGTGAAGGTTAGCCAATGTTAACGAAATACTCCCTAAAGATCTGTCTACTGAAGATTGTTTTCCAAACTTTGCAAACTTTTAACTTCATTCCAATAGATGTATATTTAGCATTCTCAATGACCATGTATCGTACAATTTTATGGTAACGAATGCCAATATATAATAGTATATGTATTTGCAAATCGGTTTCAGAAACGTCAGCTCGGGAAATTAGGCTTTCGCAAAATAAATGAAATTATGTGTACAATATGTTCGGTATTTTTTGTACATAAAATGTAAATAAGGAATGTCTCGGGTTGAGAATTTGTGTACGTCTCTCAAGGCAGGGAACTATTTTATTCATGTCTTAACTGCTAACTGCTCGGAGTAGAGAGGATACATAAACAACATCTTTAGCAATAACGTAAATAATGGGCCTTATAATCACTACAGAAGAGCATTTTTATTACTTAAATCGCAGGGGGAACATTTCACAAAGGACCCGTGTAAACCTTAGCCTCTTATACCAAACAGATCCCTTGTGCTGTGAAACATCTTATCTTTATCTAACCAGACTCCTATGAATCGTAAATGTATTTTATTGAGCCTTTCTTCTTGCTGTTCTTATATCTCTTCCTATTGAATACTGTTCACACATATAAGTTACTATAGGACGTATCAATGTTGTACCAACGAAAATTGACCGTTCGATGACCGATCCTCTCCCGCCATCATTATTGACCCCTGACAGCGATACATAACTCTAGTTCTTCGCCTCTCACGTGACCTCTTTGACAGACACGTGATGTATATGATGCACATGTGACCCATTGGATAGACTTTTGAACTCTTTGGCAGATTTTGATCAGGTGGCTAAGACAGAAATAATTGATCTAGCTTTCGGAAGCTTGTGTCATGTTTTCCTCTTTCACACAAGCTTTCACATCTTGACAGTTAAATCAACACTTACATATTGAAACGGTAACATTTACATCAGGGCGCAATACATCAATAAAACTTCTATTTTTTTTTCTATTCCTTTTTTTTGCGGTCAATGTCAAACAGATGCACTGACGTTTTAGATAGCGCAACCCGTCACTCAGAAAAAAAGGAGATTTTTACGAATTGTGATATTGAAAGAGTTTAAAAATGATCGATTTCTCGATTTAAAAATAATAATAATTAAAACTTTTCTTTTTTCTAATTTCGCAATAGTTGATCATCAACGTAAAACTTAACTTGGTCATACGTATTTCCTTAATTAAATCAACGGTCTTCTCTCCTTAAATAATATCAGCAAATGCTGGAATCTTAATCAAAGGACGATGATTATTCATACGAATAGTTCTCGTAACGTTAATTTTGATATAAGAACACAAGGACGACTTTCCGAACGGAATGGCTTAAGAGGGTCCTTATTGGAATGAATGTCGTCTAGAGAAGTCTGTTCCAGCAGATTGCATAGAAATTGCGTAATTACTTCTAGATCTGTTTGTCCGAGGTTTAGACTGGTCAATGAATCTACACGTTGATACCGTGTGAAGCAGACCTGAGTTATCGCTACCGTCTGTCAATGATGCAGTGAATGGGGAAACCTAACATCATCGCCGTTCTTGGGTGTTATTTAAAAAGTTAATGCTTTTCTCGTTAGTGTTAATGTTAAAAAGCGTATTCTGGCAATAACGCGCAGGTATCTCGAAGCGCGGTATTTTATATTTAATAAGATCGTGGAAAATATAATCTGTATGATCAGAAGAAAATAGGACATTTCAGAGTAATAACTTGTCAAATCCTGCATGTGAATCAGGACAAGATTTTAGGATATCCTGGAACAGTTTTAGTGTAAAACATACACAATTTCATTTTCGCGAATCTGATATCTGACCGATTCTACGATGTAAAAAATACCTACTAAGGGCTTTATAAGACATCATACACCGGTTAACCTTGAGCTCTCTTTATTAATAAAGGCTAAGTTTGTTTTAAACACCAACAGGAATTGAAAACTTAGTTTGCGACTTTTCGAAAACGTCTGTTTCCTTTGTCAAGCAAAAAGTGAAAATGACCGTTGTAACTAAACAGGAAAACGTGATAATTGAAGAGCGATATATCAAACAGGCCCTGACAACATGTGGATAACCAGAATCGTCGATAAAGAGAATAGAAAAACAAATGGAAAATAAATCCAATGCAGATGGCCCCGAGAAACAAAAACGCACAAACACAAAAAGGAAAACAACTAACAGCATGGTCACTATCCCATACACTTTCAAGATAGCACATCACCACGCCTATGCGACAACACAACACCATTAAGCAACTATGAGTTCATCCGAAAGACAAATTGCCGGATGAAAGACGAAACAGAGGCGGTTTACCAGACTCCATGTAACAGCTGCAACCTTACATACGTCGAAGAAACTGGCCGGAAATTTGGGAAACGCTTAAAAGAACATCAGAAAGACGTTGAAGTTATAAAACTGCAAATGTACACTTGAATTACAAAAAAGATATAGGAGATAGGGAAAATCAAATAATCCATCTGGGTTAGGAGGGAAGGGGATTCGATGAACAAAGACGAGGGAGCAACCAGCTAAGCCATCTTTATGATCCTATTTTAACAACTACTACGGGGTGGAATGGGTAAACATGTTTACCTAACCCCCTGACTGCCTGCAATATTAGAGTGCTCTTGGGCGGAATGTCTCTATGATTTTTGACAGCTGACTTTACTGATGTGTCACACTCAGGCTTGAAGAGTTAGTTTCAGCGGTTGAGAGTCAAGACAATGTTTATTTGCACTCTTTGCTTGAAAAAAGAAACAGACGTTTTCAAAAGCTCGCATAATAAGTGTTTTATTCCTGTTTCTGTTCAAAACAAACTTAACCTTTATCATTCTACCAAACAAACGAATCTTATTCCGAATCTCTTCATTAATATCTATGTATTAACAATTTAAATGAACTAATCTAATGGCCTATACGTAACTAAATATTTGGCATAAAAAAATGTTGTTTTCAAATTTACAGTTATAGTGCACGTGTCAATTGACTAGAACAATCTGCATACTGCGCAAACTGTTAAGTTCTCGGGAAAATTATAACATTTTGTTCAGGGAAAAGACGTTGCAATTTTGGGATAAGAACATTTCATTTCTTAGATTCCATTACTTGAAAATTTACGGATAAGAACATTTCATAAGACAATTTTGGAAAACTGCAAGATGGCGTCAGTAACTGAGCTTTGCTAATGTGGGTATTTGATTTTGATAGGTTATACCCGAGCATGATAGAAAATACAAATTTGTTTGTATTGGTGATGATATCTCACGTGGATCATACATTGGGGTAAACTCTTCGACATTGCCTATGGGTTTACCCTATACATTGGTCCCTTCGGAAGAACTTCTCTTCGAGATCTTACATTGGGGAACTGCAAAACACATCGCGGTTGTCGCCGATGAAACAGAAGACGCGTACCCTTCCTAAACAGCCAGTCTAATTATCCTTGTACTTTTTCAAGTGTGTCCATAAAAATCTTTCGTTTATTCATATTTGCCTTATTTCAGCAATTTTGAGTTTAATAACTATTTTGTTGACCCTTCAATATCCTATTTATGTTTTCTATTCCCCGGTTTCGTCTGTATCTATGACACCCCCACCCTATTCAAATTTTCTATCTTTCACATAAAAATCGGTCGTATAATACAAACCTTCTGATTGAGTTGCTGACTCTATCCGGCACGTTGAGTAGTAATTGTTCTGTATCTGTACCGGCATTACAGGTTTGGACGCCATGATGGACTGTCGGACATTCTGGTCCGGATGTAGAATGATGATGGTTAATTTTGAGGTAAACATACACACCAGCCCCACAGTTGCACTGAGACTGATGGAGAAACACATGGTAGCGATGCGGATCTGAATATTGTCCGCCGTACTGAAGTAAATGGGCACAAACGCCAGCCATATAATGCAGGTTGTATACATTGTAAGTCCTATATACTTAGATTCATTAAAAGCCTCGGGAATATTTCTAGTCCAAAATGCATAAAAAGTACAAACAATTATAAGAAATATTGGATACGTGAACCCAATCATGTACCAAGACTCCACAGCGTCGTGACACACCAGTTGGTGGTCTTCTCTGTTAGCATAGAATGGTACGGCCTTCGGTGGTCGTAACAAGATCCACACTATTCCAACTGCGTTCTGAAGTGCTACAAATGCACCACATATTACAAGTTGCGACTTTGGACTGATGAACTTTGGTCTTTTGCTTGTTCGTCTCCCTGCCCGAAATATCCTAGATATTCGGTTTGTTTTTGTCAAGATGGCTGAATAAACAATTGAAAAACACAAACCGATTCCGTATTTTTGTGCTCCACATGTGATCGGATTCGGTTTTGATACTAGTATGAAGGTCATTCCATAACACAGAAATATTCCAATTAACAACACGAAACTCAGTTCTCGCCCGGAAGCTTTCACAATAGGTGAGTCGTTGAAGCGGAGGAATATCATCATAACGAATCCTGTTGCGAAGATTCCTAAAGTTGCGAAGGCCATGGCAGTTACTGCAATAGGGTTAGAATAATTCAGATACGCCATGGGGATGGTAGAACAACGTTTCCTGTCAAAACTCGGGAGGGTTCCCATGGGGCAAGAGACACAGTTAAATTTGGTAGGTAAATAGCGATGGCCGTCACATTTCACACATGACCAACAACATGTGTCACCGTCTATTATCTTATACGCTTCGTCGAAAGCACAATCCTTACTGCATACAGATTCCGGATGTTCTGGCTCCTCGTCCATTCGGAACACCAAATCATCCACCTACAACACGTACATACAATATAGGAGACTTGTGGATCATTTCGCAAGGTGTAAAAACAATGACACATAAGAAATGGCTACAATTACATTATGTTATACATGTGAACGCCGTTTAAACATGATATACAGGTAATTCGTACAGAAGTAATTAAACTTGAAAATGTCAAAAACAGACTGCTTTGAAAGACGTTTGCTCTCTTACATAAACTTAATGTGTAAGCAACTCAGAAAATATTCACTTTGCACAAACATTATAACAAAATAGCAAAGAAATAACACATTTCTATATAAAGGGATCATTGCGCATTATTGATCCATCGTGCAAAAAATCATATCTGTAAGATTTCAGGAGTGTTTCCTTTCCTCAGTTATATAGATATAGTACTTTGTATGCTCAATCAAAATTAAAGATACAATACTCCACACCTTCCCTGCTATTAAATAGCATTCTACTTCACTTATGTAGAGGTATTACTACTAACTAAAATGATAAATCTCTATAACCTCAGCAATACAGATAGTACTTCTTGGTAGAAACTGTTCTTCAAGTGTGACAGTATCAATTATTATTTACATCACATCGTTCGAAAAAGCGGAGAATACTGTCTTATTTTGGGCGTTTATTTAACACACATTGATTTTCAGACAACAATTTTCCTAATTCCTTGTTGCAATTAGCCTTACTATGAGTATTCATGCATGGAGGTAATTCTCAATTCGGAAGAAGAACGAAATCCTTACATCTTTAGCTACTTTCTCAATATGTACCGACACGCACATTCTGGACAATGATTTCTCATAATGCTTATGGAATTTATATAACTTTTGTATGTGCTTGCATAACCGCAATGCTAAGGCTAAGTTTGAAAATGAACAGAACCTATGCATTTTTGTTCAATATACGGGCATAACCAAACCTCTGATTGGTTACCTTTTCCGTACATGATTATCATTGCTTATAGAAGCACATCACAGTGACATTGAAAATCAATGAACGTTAAAATAATTTGTTTGTCCAGCAGTTTGTTAAGCCGATTCCTGATACATTCTGTCCCTGCCTTCTTAAATAATAGTTATCAAGACTAAAACTTATACTAAAGTTCAAAAGCTCAAACCAAACCCTAGTTCAACGAGACATTATGTTTTTAATTCTGAAAACTATTTACGGTTACTTCACAGAACATTCTATATCCGGATCCGGGTTCTTTATAATCGAAAACGAGATTGATGAGGTCTAATTCATACATTGTACATATGTATGTAGGCAACACAACGGACATGTTACGATGGTATAGAAATAAATGTGATATATATCACCGATGTCGTGTATTGATTTATCTGTCTAGCCTCGTCTGCCTCGCACTGTTGTTTGCTTACCAAACCGAATCTATCACTTCCTTGAAAGGTCACTTTCTGAAATTACTTCTAACATTTTCTCGTCAAATGTTTAAAATCGACTTGAAATTGAAGTCAATTTCACGGAGACATATACTGAGACAGTATATTCACGATATCGTTATTGCTAGTGTGACTTTTAAATGGCGTTTAACCTACTGCGCTTGTTTTGAAATTTGTACTCATGTGTCGAAATTAATAAATTGATACTCATTTATTAGAACATCAACGATTTAATAAAACATTATCAACAATTAAAAGAGTATTTAGAATGAACAGGCGTAATGAATAAGCAATAATCATCACTAAAAAGGTAAAATATTAATATGATTGATATCTGACCGTTTTAAAAATTAACATGATTAACCATTACACTGTTTAACTATTAACTGGGTTACTACGAGTATGTGTAAAATATGACAGGTAAACAGAGATAGGGTTCACGATACATCGACCTTTGTATCGTACATTAACCAATTATTAGTCAGACGCTCGCTTAATTGAATTTGTTTTAGACTCGTTTCATAAATCTCATATAAAAACTCATGTAAGTGTCATGATACTGTTCGATACTGTCAAACAGAGAAACCTACACCTTGTTTAGTCACTGCTTTAACAATACGTATTCACAAAAATGTATATATATCATGGTATTTACAATCGTGAAAAAATGCACTTATGTTTCATAAACAACAATGATTTTTAGTCACTTATAAAATATCGTTTTATGTTCCGATTTAACTGAATGAAAAGGGGCCACAATCAGAAAAGAAACAACAACCAAGAAATATCATAGTCGCCATTAAGAAAAACACATATCCTGACTTACACCAATCAAGCTCCCGTTCTTGAAGAATCCGACTGTGTCCCAAGAAAATTCTCCTGTTGTTTTCTTCCGGAAGTTCAAAATTCTGTACCTGGCGGGCCCGTCTCCGTTAGCTAGGAACGAGAACTCTTGTCCTGATAGACCTGTTGATAGAGATACAATGTAATCAGTCTGTAACGTAAAGAATTATGTTTGCATCTACACCCATACACATTTTTTTCTTACATTTTGTTGCTCACTTTCCAAAGTTTTTAAAGGTAACTAGGGAAAACAGTATTAAATAATAGTCAGTATTGGAAAAATGGAAACACTGGACATTTGAACCGATACAGACTGTCTGTAGCAGGTTTTATGTCAAGTGGCTAATCTCCATACAAATGGCCCTTTTAATTTAAAATCAAATGTAACTTCTTGCTCAAGTTTTATTTAACTTGGATCTCTTATCGCTCTTTTTTCTTCATTTTCTCTGTGACATCCCTTTAGGTGTCACTCCACTAGTATTGGAAAAAAAATAACATGACAGCAGCTGGGGGAACGAAACTTTCTTTTAGCAAAACCATGAATTATATTTTATATTTCATGTTATGATTTTACCAATAGCGCTTTTTAAAGCTTCTTAGAAAGTCATATTTTACAAAAATTAGTGAGTTCAGGTTGTGATACTTAACATAAACATTGCATACAAATCTTTGCTTACCGAGGGATACGTGCCATATCTATCAGCACTTATCCATACATTTCTACAATTATCTAAGACACTTGCAATTATCCGTACCTCTCTGCACTTATCCATACGTTCTTCATTTATCGATACCTCTTGCAATTGCAACTACTCGTACCTCTCTGCGCTTATCCATACGTTCTTCATTTATCGATACCTCTTGCCATTGCAACTACTCGTACCTCTCTGCACTTATTCATACGTTCTACATTTATCGATACCTCTTGCAATTGCGACTGCTCGTACCTCTCTGCGCTTATCCATACATCTCCCCATTAAAAGATATAGAGCGTGACCCTTGGTAAGCTGGTAAGTTGAGTTCAACATATACAAGTGCTAAACATTACCTGTAAAACTAACATTGAGGAGAAATCGTTTGAGAACCTCTCCCTCGACAGGGTCCATGTTAGCACAGAGTCCAGGCTTCCCGTCACACAATACTTGATGCATGTCCTGTGTCAGTAAATTTGCATAGTTTGGTTTTAATTTGTTTCAAACGTTAATTTCACACATAAAATCTATCGGGCGTTCAAAACTATGAACAGGGCAAGCATTATACGTGTGTATTCTCTGGAACAAAAGATTATTTGACAACTGTCCAATTTCTTTTAACCTATGATTTCGGCGCAGTTGTGTGGGTATCACACAGTCTAACCGCAATGGAATCGGCAATGCTGTTTAACATATTTAAGAGTTATTGCTCTAATGAGTGAACAAGGTGCCCTCATAACTCTACTTATCTTGTCTGGGTAGATGTGTTACCATAACAACCATGTGTATACATTTGCATATGACTTCTTATCGTGGAGTTAAAACTTACGGCGAAAATACCATTTCAAATTCATTTATATAACGGCATTTATGAAACAAGATTTGTTTTACCTAATCGCTCTTGTTAGTCCAAATAGAGGCACCAATGGAGTGTTAGTGTCGGAGGAAACTAGAATACCCGAAACATATGGTATGGCTTGTTAAACCGTAAGTTTAATACAATGACAAAAAATGAACAGGTATTGCACTACGTCTGAACTCCTTATATACCATTAGCTGATAAAACAGGAAAGGCAGCCAATGCACAACACAGAATTTAAATTTCTTTGTTGACAGGCCGTTTGAATATAAATTGATATACATCATATTACTAAACATTACTTCAACAACAATAACAACAGAACAATATACCTTAAAAGCATAGGCAAAAGCTAACACGGAGTCACTGACGAATTGTAACTGAGCCTCCATATCAAAGTCTTCCTCTGACATCACTTCCTGTCCCGTGCAAGGGTTTCCCGCGAATTCTTCATTATAAGGAGTCCAGCTACTCTTAGGGTATTTACATTTAAATTGCTGTTCCCAGTATTCAACGAACCATGGATTCCGCGTGTTCGTTTCCGGTTTAAGGTTTAGAAAGTACTCTCTGAACCCAATGACCTCAAAGGCTAAAGGTTGAACTGTGACTGCGCCCTCTACCTGAAACACAGAATGCGATTTTTAAACGTATCTAACGTATCTTTCACATTTTGTTTGTTATTTAGTTGATTAAGGTGTCTACGTCCTCAAATGGTCATATAAAAGGCAATGCCCAGAAAATGATAGGATAACTTAAGTGGTTCTTTGTATGTTTTTATTGTTGTTTTAGTTTTGTTATTTTAATTATTTAATTAATGAAGTATTTTTGAATTTGAACGGAAATGTTGGTCCTTACAATATAAGCCAGACAAGCTCGTGTTTCACTAAACACTGCTGGGAGTGATCCGACTTAAATCCTCATTTCTATGTACAGTGTAAGGGCAACATTGATTCACAATGCACTATTGTGTTATACATGTATTCTGTAATAACGACAACATGCACGACGGTACAGTCATACAGGCAGTAAATGTCCCACTATGTACATAAAACAATATTTGACAAAACCGACCTTTCTGACAGCTATTATAAATGTCTGAATGGCATCTCAGGAAAACAATGTATACTTATGACAAAAACATAATCTTATGATTAATTTCAAGTATTAATAAAATTAAATCAATTAAAATTCAACATATTTTTTAATTGATATAATGTATTCTAAATTAATGCATAAATTAACTAAGAAAAATATTGAAAGAGCGAAAAAAGTGTTGAATACCGAATGATGAACTCAGAAATTAAAGCAGTATGCAAACTTTTCACATAAAATTTGTTATTTATTCCCCTGAGAGAATGTTAGTTGCTGGTTGCGGGGGGGGTTTTTTGCGGTAATTATTCTTCTGCAGATTAAAATGATAATTAAATTTGTCACGTATCACATTAAAGTAAAGTCACGTTTCAAAAGATCTTCAAACAACGAAGTGACAATTTTGAACTCAAAGGATTTGTTTTTGTGTACTTGACATCACATATGTAAACCGGTGAGGTAATGTAAGTTACCTACTGCGTTTTGGCGGAAGATATTTTTCCGCTGATCAAAATAAAAAAATTTAAAAAAAATGTGATGTATCAAATTGAGGTAAATTCACGTTTCATAACGTCTTACGAAAACGTACCTCAACGTATTTGGTTTTGTGGACTTCCTTGTAAATATTTGAAAATGTACTTGGAGTTCTTGAATTATAGGTCATCAGGTGCGCTTATTGGGTGGAGATATACAGCATGGGCACCCACTTCCCCTCGCAATACGTATCTTGCATATGTAGAGGCTGGTTAAAAGACCCTCCAAATACTTACCTCCGCTTCCTTGTCCAGGTAGGCGAGACCACGCCCTCCCCATCCATCACTTCCAATCCAGGAGAACATACCGGTGGCATTCCGCCGTCTGACCGCCTCCATCAGTTCACCGACCTCCTGGTCTGATCCAAAAATGATGACTCCTAGAAATTAATAAAACAGACGTTAAACTACATATTGTGAATACCGGATACATATCATATATATGTAGGGCTGGTTCCTGATACAAAATGTCCGGGGGTTGCGGTGGCCAAGTGGTTAAGGCGCCTGACATTTTGCTACCACTAGCCCTCCACCGCTGGGCTTCGGGTTTGAGACCCAAGTGGGGCAGTCGCCAGGTACTGGCCGTAGGTCGGTGGTTTTTCTCCGGGTCCTCCGCCTTTCCTCCACCACCAAAACCTGGTATTTCCTTAATTAAATTACCATAGCTGTTAATAGGACGTAAAACACAAAGATGTTCGAAAAAAAGGAAATTATACTATTCTTAGTGTTATGCTGGCTGTCAATATCAAGGAGCGTATCTCTCTAGGTTAATGGGATGGAACAGTCCTACTGTATTCCATTGCATGTCATTTTAAGAGGCGACTTATATGTTGGGGGTTTGTTTTGTGTTCTGCTAAGTGAAGTGACCTCATTTGAAATATGCTACGCCCATTGCAACACTTGTGTCTTTTCTATTTTTATCTTTCCGTCCTTTTCTGTTCTTATGCCTATCCATTCTTCTATATATAGCCACAGATGTTTCGAGGATGTTTAACCCCTTACAAGCAAAAACTCAAGAAGCAATGTCCCTCCCTCCCACGCGTTATGTTCGTCAGATTCTCCACTTCCGTTAACCATTAAAAATCGAAATATTGGCAAATTTGCATATTGACATTTATAAGAAATATATGAATATCAGTCTGTTCATGCAGATTTAATTCTTATTTTCATTTCTTTAATAAATCAGAAAAAAAGTCGAATTTTTCTTCTTATCATGTGGTTGAAACATGATTACGATAACTTAATGGTAACAACAGGGAAAGGTTCTCACCTCTAGCATTTGACTTCTGCTTCAGTCTATCGACAATAGTGTCGTACGACGCCTGACCGGCTACGCCTGAATCCTTCAGGAGCTTCTCGGTTGTCGCAATACAAATGGAATACTTCTTCAGTAACTTTTCCAGCTCATTAAAACCCTGAAAATATGTTATACATTATTCACCTGAGAAATATTTAAGACGTATTATGAATGATGAAAATAAGTTACTTACAGAAGTGAACAGTTTACACAGTCAGGGAAAATGTATACATGTATCTTTAAAGTCTATGATGGTGGAGGCCATGAATTTCAATTTAAATGTCGCAGAAATAACGACATTGAAACAGACATTATTTTCTCACCAGTCATTATACAGTAGTAAATAATTGATATTTATATTTAATTGACTCATGCCGTTATATTTAGCACGCAATGTACCGTATCCAGTCAACAGAGATATGAAAAACAAAAACATAATGAAAGTTTGGACCTGCCCTACAAATCAGGATACTCCGATATATCCAAATTAACATTTTGTAATTGATTTGCAGATCCCTGTGATTCAGACCATGACATGTCATAAGGTAATTGATTGTTTCAACCATCTGATTGCGAATGGTTTTTAGGTTAAGTGTGTGTTAGGTGCGGAAATAGAATCAGGTCAACGTGACGACAATAAAGATTTGATGTATTTTAGAGGGTAAATCGATTGACAACCGTGAGACAATTTCATTTTGATAGGACTTTCCAAACAAGTAATGCCCACTTCTGTTATCGCGCCATGGTTTTATTAAATTCAACGAGTTTTTATCAGAGTCATATATATGCACACGTGTAGTTCTCGTGTCCTGTTTGTCAGAAGGGCCGTACATGTTATACAACGGTTTAAGTACCATAGAAAGCAGGACCGGGCTCAAACAAGTAAATACAGCCACGAGCAAATCAAGAACACCCTAACGAGTTCGAACAGCCAATGAAATGTCCGGAATTGCATGTATAATACTACTAACTATAAAAAATACTATGCGAGTAATTCGTACTCGCAATTTCCGTTCCGAGTCGTCCGCTGGTCGTTGTGATCGAGATTTATAATTTATATAAATATATCTAGTATGTTTTATTTATTAATGGAATTCGACTGGACAACAAAAGAAACATAATTTCTTTAAGAAGGTTTACACAAACCCTTGCTGCATGTAAACTAAAACGACCCCTTTATGATTTGCAAGAATGCTGGGGCTTACAATCTTTTCATGTCTGACGTAAAGGTTAAAACGTCCACCGAATCCGTCACCAACGTGAGAGCCACTTCATTTCCTAAAGCCCGGATTAATCTCTACGGAAGCAAGGTCATTGTTATCGGCATGCTTGAAAGGCCAAGCACACAAAAACATGTCTTTGGTCAGCATGACCCACATTACAAATGACAAAAATATCATTTATATGTGTAGGATATTGATGTCAAAAACTTTTTTGGGATCAGCAGAATCAATATTTATCTTGTAGGCCGGATACAACTCCTCCACAGTGAGCGTCAATCACTTATATCAGACTATACCGGAACAGGAAACAGTAACAGCAGACCGGGAATTCTTGAACGAGGTCGGCTGAGTGTTTCATATGCTCAAAAGACAAATGGTCATAACTGTACATGACAATGTTGTTAACACAACTGGAAAAACACTCTGCAAAAAAATGTCAGGGTCCAAATTTTCATGACATAGAAATGCCATTCAAAGGTGATATATTGTGTAATTCTGATTAGGTTTTAATTATTTCTAAGCGAAAATTCAATAAAACATGTGCGATGTGCTTTTCCCCTACACATCCCATTGTTAAACGCTCCTCGGGGAGACTGATGATTCGGTAATAATGAAACGTATACTTTTGAAAGGATATTAGAATGCATACATGTATTTATCCATTAAATTATAGGATACTTAGAATTTCGAAGTGAATATGCAGATTTTGTTTTTTTAAATAAACGCATTTTCTCATTTTTGGCACCGACCATTGTGGGTATTTTTGCTGTAGTTGGCCATGGATGTTTCCTTCAAAACATTTAATGAAATCGGTACTGCAGGCTTTAAGAAGAGGAAGAAAATGTTAATTGGTTCCTGACGCACACTGCACGACGCACGACGACGCACAAAAGGCGATTACAGGAGATTGTGTCAAATAGATCATCTTCAAAGAGTTCAGATCGTATGGCGTTTTGCTTATTTAATAATATATATATATTGAAGACATTACATCTTTAGAATACGTCACATTGTATAATGCTATAACACCATACGACTTACTCAACTATGTCATGTTCTAAAATAGATCTGACGTCAGCCCGATGTGTGACGAGATTAAACAATCAGGAGTAAAGTAACATGTTTTTATCGCGTATTATTTGATATATTAAACATTCAAGGTCATATAACTGAATATAGATTTGATAGACAGATGAGTTTCTAGCTGTCAGAAGTAGACATACATCGTTCTAGCCATCCGCAAAAACTGACCAAGGACCCAACGGTCAAGGTTCTGTCCTACTAGTGGACAACGGTCAGATTTGTGGGCGGAATATCAAATAACACTTTATCGCTAAAAAATAAATGACTATCAGGGAAAAGGTTAATGTCCTCTCTTAGGACTACTTGAGCCAAGGTCATCCACTACGACATAAATACGCCAAAGTCAATGACCACTGTCCAGTCAATACCCAGACGCCTTAGACAACATCTTTTATGATAATGGCCGTAAACAAAATGTCATTCATAACTGTGTTTCTACCGTGAAAATCTTATCGGATCAACGGACAGGTCCAAGTCTCAAAAATGCTTATCTGTTAGTTTGTCGAATATAAAATGTTGATTTGTTTCTCTCTTTATATAAAAATATATAAAAATCATGCAAATGCTCCCATTATTCAGCCAAAAAGCATAACAACATGTTTTATTTAAACTATCAAGCTGACTACGCAGTTTTAACAAGGACGAAGGGAGGTAACTCTGGCAGATGATAGCGATAATATGTTTAGCTTGTAATCTTAATATGACTAACTTGATTGTCTCCCAAACCAAGGTCAAGGTTATACACTGGCTAGTTATTTATTTTACTTCGCCAAGCTAGATGATGTATGTGTCACTCGCGTGTTATTTAGGTTAAATATGCAAATCGGTGTCCTAATAGGCCATTTCATTGAAGCCCTCTCAATGTTTGTAGACAGTAAATCGTTATCAAAGCATTAGATTGAGTGAGATTAATGAAAATTCTGTGTCAACCCGTTAATATTTCTAGCATTCTGCATTTCCTCGTCTTATAAAGTTTTTCTTTGCCTTCATTCAAACATGTTTTATTGAAAGAAAACAATCAAAGTGATTGGGCACAAGTTCTGACTACTTACTAGGCTTGTTTACTTACAAACTTGTTGTTTATGTTTCTAGGAAGAATAAGCCTTTATATTTTGATACATGTAACATACAAATATTTTATTAACTCATTTGCAGTCGTAGGCCGTTGTGTGTGCTAGAAGGGAATGTTACCAGATACAAGAATATTTATTTAACGTCGCATACCAGAAACATACAAACATTAGCACAATAGTGAGCTATATATGGGTATACTTATAAAACCAAACAAAAGCATATGCTGCAAAAAATTTAAAACTTTTTTTATCACATAAGACGAACATTGGCCGCCTGCGTGGAAGGCCGGAGTGCTAACCACTCGACCATATTATTATTATTATTAAATGCTTAACGGCCCATCAACACAGGATAGATCATTAGGGCCAACAAATGGCCGACAAAAACATATGCTGAATCAAATTTTAAAGATGTGAAAAAGGAGAAAGAACAAAGAGGAAGAAAAGAAAAGAGAAAGGACAAAGGAAAAGGAAAAAGAACAGAAACATTTCAGAGGAATGCACAAAGGGCTGGACCGAAGGCGGACACCTGTATACCAAACCCCAAGGAAGGAATGCACAACGGTGCAAACCTAACATTTGTGTCCCGTCCAAAGGACGGTGCTGCTTGGTCTGACCTCTACCTTTCAACCTGTCTGGCTTGGATGACCCTACCAGGAGCACAAAGCCCCAACCAGCATAGCTATCTAGGTCATTGAGGTACTCAATCCCCCCACCACGGAAAGGTGCAGCGAAAAAGGGGGCAACCACTCGACCAATCCGCCAATTTATATGTCAGTGTAGAAAGCACTACAAAGTAAACATTTAACTGTATCATATTGTCATTTCGTCCATTTAGAAATTCTGCAGTAGTTTGGGTTTTCCAACTTACCTGAATACCATAGCTGGATTCCTCGTACACAACGGACACATAGGTCCATTTGAACATCTTGACCAATTCGACCATGGCCTGCGCCTGATTGACGTCAGAAGGGATCGTCCTCATAAAGTATGGATAACGATCACGTCTGCTGAGGACTGGACTGGTCGAAAAGAAGCTCACCTAAAAATAAAAATACGGCCAGAGATATGTGACATTTGGTATATACTATTAAGTTGTAAGTAAAATGGTGTTCGATTAATTTTGTATTAATTAATAATTTTATAATGACAAAGACACATTTTGGATTGGGGAATGACCGGAACAAGACACAAGACACCACTACAGACTAAATCTGCACGTAACTTATTTTATGCGGTACTTAACTCCATGTCTGTCCATACAGTACACCCAACTAAACAACAAGGGAAAAGTACTGCCTTTGTCCCCACATGAAGACCACAAGACAGCATTTCAAATCATTGTCAAGATGCCACATTCTTTGCTACAGTAACGCTGCCTGACACAAATCCATGTGAATTTGAAAATACATGTTCTGTTCTACTGTAGACGTGATGGACTTACTTTAATGCATTGTTCTATTTTGTATGTCATACGACATAACTCTTGTCCTTGTAGTACGGCTACAAGATATCCTTTTTAAATTAGGGCAATGCACTTGTCTCAAAACTGTCCCTACTGTGTGGCTACAAGAACACCTTTCCAATAAGGACGAAACACTGCTTCGGTACTATATGATTGCTGTAAAGACATCGTTTCATCGTACTAAGGCTGCAAGACAGCATTGAAAAGTTTGCCTATACACTGACTCTGTCCCATAGTGAGAACAGACTGCAAGACAACCTATTAAAACATGGACAAGACCCGGCTTCTGTCCAAAAAATATGGTTGATTGACACTCTTTCTATCCCATAGCAAGATAAGACTGCAAGACATCCTTTTAAATCAGAAAAGGACATCGCTACTGTCGCATAGTAAGACTGCCTACAGCTCTCCGAATCAGAACATGGCACCGTCTAACTGTCCCCCATCGTACGACTGCAATAAACCTTTCCGAATCAGGGCATCGGGGCATCAGGGCAAGATGCCGCAATAGAAAGACTCTCTGACAACATTCAGAGTGGGGCAAAACACCACTTAATCGTCCCCATAGTAAAACTACAAGACGAACATTTCAAATTTAGACAATACACTATTTATGTCCCCATAGTAAGACGCTAGGCCACGGACTTAATAGGACACTTTACCCCTTCAGTCTTGAGAAACCTTCAAGACGGCCTTTCAAATCAGGACAGGACACCACTTGTTTCTCCACAGCAGGTCTGCTAGACAGTGTTTCGAATCAATCAAAAGACCCCATAATAAGGATACAGGACATATTTTCGTGACGCACTTTCAATCTAAATGATATATACTTCGGAACCACACCCTCCCTTGTCATTATTACAAAGCTAGTACTTGTCAAAACATCCCCCTTTTTTTCTTCTTCTTCAAACCACATATCAGCCCAACGGCTAAACCCTTTCAGTAATATACCATTAACTGTGCACTACCTATTCTTCTGCCGGTTCTAATATAGCTCAGCAACCTTAAATTAAATCCATCTCTATTGATTTGATAAACAGACACTGTTGAATAGGACCAGTGGAATGGTGCAGGTTTCCATCGCTTTGACATTTTACCAGTAATTGGACCGTCAATACCGTCCCAGTGTGCAAATACGTCCCAGATTTTGATAATTTTCTTGAATTCAGTTTTAAGTAAATTGCCTTTCCATGATGTGGTATAATCCCTTTTTCTGTCATCTGTTGGCCTGCAATCAATACAGACTTCGAAACTGCGAGAAATAAACGAGTTTGTCTTCAACAGCCGTGAACTTCTTCCTTCGAAACTTTGACATGGAGTATTGAATCCCGCCTGTGAAAACACATATATTGGAAATGTCCTTCGAACCGTTAGAACAATTGATTAATACTCATTTTAGACTTTGAAATAAATTAATGTTGTAGCCTTTGATATCCTTAAGATGTGTTTTACCAGCTAACAAAAGATTTTTATTTTTTTTGTTTGAGAATATTAGAGTCCAAAATCCCGAAATGTATTAAATATATTTAAATATATTGATAGAAGATTTTTTTTGTGGCTTGATTTATTCAGTTTCTGTTGCGTTTGTAATTATTTTGTGTGAATCATCGCATGCTACAGCTGTGAGGTAGGAACCTTTAGTAGTTTAGATATATGTAATGGAAGTATAAAAAATAAGACTTAGAACCTTAATTTTATCACAAATTGTATTGAATGTGTACAGTGAATCTAGAGTAATATGATCACAGTAATATATAGGTAAGAATGTACGAGTGCCAGATATATACAGTAAATCCTCGTTATGATGCCATCATTTGTTTTTGACGTTATAAAGAAGTTAGGCAATAAACTGAGGGAAAGTATAAAGGAATTCTTAAGAAAATGAGAAAAAGGGCAATTGAAATATAGTGGTGGTAAACGAGGAGGCAACTGAATCGAGGGGCATTATATCGAGGTTTTACAGGCAGTAAACTTGAATGAAAGTTACTTAGTTCTTGGTTTTTTCCTGCTCATATTGAAAAGGTGTTTACAGATAAATATAAAACATAAATTTTATTTATCTTACAACAACTATGAAACAAGATATTTCAACTTATATTAATCACTCTTGTTAGCCTGAATGTAAGCAAGCAGGGGGTCTTAATGTGGGAGGAAACCGGAGTACCAGGAAAAACCCATGTGGTGGGGCAAGTATCCCCATACCTTTTCACGTCCTATCTGGGAATCGAACCCCGTCCGCCTTGGTAAAAGGCAAGTGCTCTATCCACTGCGCCACCCGACCTACCCAGATAATGGGGCCATAATGCTCATCGGTCGAAGTAACAAATGAAAAACATTTTAACACTCGTACAATTCATCAAAAATATAATCTGCTTCACTGCCCTGAGCTTATCATGACAGAATCCAACGATCTTCCAAAATTTTCCTCGACTTTTTTGGTGATGAATTCTCATCTAGCGATCAACATGGCAGACATTGATTTTGAACCAAATGACACGAATACAGGCTCAATAAAAAATTTAAGACAAGGCACATAATGTTTATTTATAACCACAAAAAAAAAAACGAATCCTCATTCCGGTCATATATATGACCGTGTCAACATCACAAAAGTCAGCACTGAGTGGCGCACGCTCCTGCTTAACTCATCCTGAGTTACAATCCCGTGCTCTGTCGCAAGTTCACACACTTACAACGCTAGCACGCGTCCATCAGCAACGGTTTCCTCAATTTCTGACGACATGTCAGATAATAACAAGGCTGTTGTAGCATCTACCAACTGTAGCCAGGTTACCAATCAATCAACAATTAAAATCACGCCTGGATTCTTCGCAAATTCTAACTTTTCTCACTGCACATTCAACTTAACTCAAATTAACTCCCTCGTGGAGGGCAAGGTTGGATTACGGTGTTGACTGTATCTATCCATGCGCAAAATTTGTTCCGGGGTAAAAATCAAAACAATTTAAAATCTACCTTTCAGCTCAGATTTCCATTGATAAGTCAAATCACCCTGTACATATATTATACGCAAGGGTATTGATAATACATTGCGGAATAAAACTCAGGTGTTTTCAAAGTACTACAATTTGTGTGGACTGTCGATAAGGCGGGAGTTTTAAATTTTAAATATAATTTGTAAGTTGAAAAAAGCATAAAAGGCAGAGAAAACTTAAATATAAGTATCGAACTGTTTTTATATGGCATTTGTGATATATTTGAATGACAAAGCTTTGCAATCAATTAAATCATAATGCGCGCAAATAGGTCATAAATGCCAAACAAAAATAGTTCGATGTTTCAGTATCTCACTGGGGAATAAAAATCGATTCGTTTGTGCAAAAAAATGAATATGCCATGATACGCATGAAATGACTTCAGGGCCCGTATTCATACAACCGTTCTCATGCTCAATCATAAGTTCTGTGCTCAAACCAACTTTCCTAAACCCGCTTAAATAAAGTGAAAATGCCAAAAGGTCAAGTGTAAATATATTTAAAACAGTATTCGGCGTTAAGCCTGTCCAAAGTTCTTTCAAATCGCTGAGAAAATGAAATATGGATTTATATTCATTTATCACTGGAGTAGGAAATTGGGCTTGAGCACAGAATCTGAGTTTGAGCAATAGAACGTTTTCATGAATACGGGTTCAGTTGTATAAAATGTAGAACAACAGCAATAACTGCAACGTCATAAATGTCAATGCGATGACGTCACAATTAAGTGATGATTATTTTTAAAATGTCAGCCTTCCCTTAAAAAATTCTGTTTATACAAAATAATGTTGTATTAGATTATCTGGTGACGCATGCCATAGAAGTATAATCTCAAACGCGATTCTCAAATCCATATTACTCAAGCTCATTTCATAAATAGCACAGCCTCTCAAGTGCTTAATCCCAAACAAATAGAGTTTCAATCGTCAAAAGTACACTTCTATCCATACTCAAAAAATCCACATGAAAGGAATCACTGTCACAGTAGAGAGGGGATATAATCTTTGCTCGTATTGAGGATTTGGTACGAACGAGAAAAGAAAATCGAGAAAAAAGAATATCCTGGTTTTTAAACATGATTCTGGAATGTTTAAATCTTTAGCTGGCAACACGCAGTGATGTACCCAGGAATAATGACCAACACAATGAGAAATGTCAACAGATATGCTATAAGCCGTCTCGTAAAGCATAGCTCGAGCTCTTGCTCGCCTGCTTGGGACATTTTGTTTCTGAATATCTTTAAAATTACAAGGAGAATATTTAAATCGCAAAATCGCAAAATAGAAATATCAAACAGTGTAGGTAAAAAAAACTAGAAAAATACACCGACAAAACTTAACTGACAATACAGTATACTACTAGTGTGAAATACACTAATTGTGCACGTTTAATTAATTATATAATGGCTTTGTATTAATATCACCTAACAGACTTGTTGACGTTACAATATTACCTTTACAAAGTTTTGTTAAAACCTTGGTGGTTTAAAAAGACTATAACATCCCTATCGTTTACAGAAACTCTGAAATAGTTGTTTAAAAGTTGCGAGTAAAATGCGAATCTCCCTATCCTCTATATTTGAATTTACTAGCAAAGTGACACCAACATACCCTGTCTCCAAGTCCCTGCAGGTAGGGCGTAAGAATTGTACCTGCTGCCCCCATTGCATGATCATAAGAGGCGACTAAATTTGGGAT
>JAUMHH010185086.1:0-14642 GCA_032359455.1 Chlamys rubida | reverse complement strand
GTTTAATTTGTTAGGTTGTTTTACAGCTGTGATACAAATCGGCGTTGTTGCCGTTTTTTGAATTCATGATGATTATTGCAGAGAGAAGAAAATTGTTTCGGTAATGTAATCCCTGCATGCGTTCTAATAAGGGCAATATTGAGGCGGTACTCGTATATTACTGAGATACTCGTAAAACAAATCCATAGGATGGAAACTATGCAAACGTCACGGATTCTAGAAGCATGTCGACTACGCTATTATATAGTCAAGCAGAAGTTGGTGAGCAAAACACAAAATGATTTCGCCGAACTACATTTGTAATTGCGAAATCACGCTGTTGTTATGTCAAATACCATTAACGTGGGGTCGTGTGTCAGGCAATGTCTCCTGAGATGATACATTTAAAAGGTCAAAATTCAAACTTTAAAAAATTCAAACTAATGTCCAAAACCAGCGTACAATGTAACTCTTAATTCAAACGTTTATAAGAACATCGATGTCAAAGGTCACGGTTTGTTTTTGTTTTTTGGGGGTTTTGCGTGTGTTTTACGTCCTATTAACAGCGATGTTCATTTAAGGACGCGCCAAGTGTTGGTGGTGGAGGAAAGCCGGGGTTCCCGGAGAACAACCACCGACCTACGGCCAGTACCTGGTGACTGTCCCATGTAGGTCTCGAACCCCCAGTGGTGGAGGGCTATAGTGGTAGCAGCATGTCAGACGCGGTCCCTTAAAAAGTTAACGGACGATTTTGATTACTGTGCAATGATATTGTGGTACAACAGACAAAGACCGACTTTAATTAAAACGCTTGTTGCACAGAAGTACATATAAGTTCAAGACCGATTCCATTTAGAGCGCAATACCAAGATGAATTGCAAAATGTCAAGGACGACTTACAGCGTTTTTGCAACGTAGTACCCAAGGTCACTGACGACTTCAACAACAGCGTAAAACCAACAATATGCAAAAGGCTGAGTGCGACTTAAAGTACAATATATTCAGCAATTGTGTATCAAAGGTCACTGACTACTAACATTATGTGAAATAAAAACGCAATTTCAAGGTCAAAACCAACTTCACTAATGTCAAAACATCAATTTATACTACTGTAAAATTGATTTATGAAAACACTGTACGACTGTTCAATTCAAATAGATTTGTAAAAACACTTATCATCATAAACGTCAATATACGTGCTTTATCCCAGTGCATTGGGTACAATCTAGGAAATAATATAATGATGCGTAACAATATATTTTCATCTTTGCACAACCGACTTTGTCCAACACTGGGCCTCTTAGAACGTATTGATTTTAGAATGCCTCCACAATTTCCGTTCTATTGATAAACACGTGGTTCTGGCGTGTGTGGTTTGTCTACAGAAGTACACGTTGGTTGGACATCACGGTTGAAGTAGGGGGATGGACTTATATACGTATAGTCGTATAGTCGTATATACGACAACAAACATTTGAACGGAGATTGTCCTTATAAATCACTGGCCTAGGGTCTAGAGCTACACACGCCTGTCAGTGTTTGGTACATGTACCTGTGCGTCTGCTGTCGTAAATATGGCTGACACCGAGTACCCTTAGGTTCCTCTTTTCCAAATACACTTGATAAACATGTCTTTCATGGTCGAAGATGGTTAGCAGTGTCATCACCATAGTAAGGTAATCGACACTAGCTATACCATAACGTAAAAAATGTTCAGTACACAGATATCACAGACTGACCCAAAATATCACTATATTATGTTCCGTTCCATAGTTAAAACATAGCAAGGTAATCCGTTCTGAATTTCATTCAAATTAACCAATCAAAAAATAGAGTTGAACATTTCTATGACGTATTCCAAATCTGATTTCCAAATCTATCAAATTTTTTTAAAATTATCAAATGAAAATCATACAACAAATGTGATTTTTTTCTGTAATCCAAGAGCGAGAGTAATGCACGGACAACATAGGGACTCGAGACTCAACTTGATTGTGGTGTTCCAGTTATCCTGATGATAAGAAGAATTATTAGACGTTTCTGGGGGTTTAGATCGACACCCCAAACATCAGGATAAGTCCAAAATGAAACCTGAACTCGGTCACCATGTCCCTGTGCTTATGATAAGAACCACCAATAGGACGTGTTGGTATCGACCGGATATCTATTTATAGACATATGTTATTTTATCTTAAACAAACTGGAATAGCATTGGCCCAATCCTTTGACCAGTTTTGCACAATAAGTAAGGTTTAAAGCAAAAAAGCTCAAAATCGCGATTAAATGCCATTATGTTAGGGAATACTTCGATACTATACCACTCAGAAACGTTCGATATCAAATTAAATATTATTTACCGAAGTAACAAACTATATCTTCAGGAAATTGTAAATTGCAGACGAAGTTGATCGACACTTGACACACAAACATTTGCCAGTAAAACAATCAAGAGAACTACAGTATTGTTACGATCTGGAACATGTAAAAGTGCCGTCTTGGAGTAGATGGTTTATGTTTTCATCAAATTAGTTTACAAACAATATTCTCCAATGATACAAATAATCGCCGTTTCCTTGATTCATTTTCAGCTTGAGTTTCCTTTTTTTTATTATAAACTTTATTTATTTTACAACAATTATTAAACAAGATTTTACATCCTTATTAATCACTTTTGTTGGCCCGGATGTTAGCGCGCGGGGGGTCTTAATGTGGGAGGAAACCGGAGTACCCGAAGAAACCCCATGCAGTCGGGCAGGTGACCCCATACCTTTTCAAGTCCGGTCGGGGAATCGAACCCCGGCCACCTTGGTGAAAGGCAAGTGCCCTATCCACTGCGCCACCCGACCACTTTGAGTTTCTGTGTCAAATGCTTGTACTTATGTCAATCTTCGGTTGATATACTTTGCAATTCGCCTTTAGCTTCCGTTTCTGTTTTTGTTGGAGTAATATTACAATAATCTATACTAATACTGAAATTTCATCAATGCTGTGTCTTCATGAAACAGTCTTAGGTGCATGTAAAATCTAAATTTTAACTATCAATTAAAAAAAAGATTATTTGAAAATTTCTCCAACTGAATGCAAACTACAAAATGTCCTAGCACAAAATCATATTTTGATATGGCACTCAAAAGTGAGTACTAGTGAAGGATTTGTCTTGTGACGTGTGTCTTATTTCACTACATAATATCATTCGGCCTTCTAGTTTTATGTAATGTGCATGCATCTTTGTTCGAAATATTAATATGACACCCCGGACACCACGAGAGACGTAAATGCAATATTGATAAAGAATTATGCGTCTGCTTTCAGGCAATCTAATTTTCAAAGGTTATAATGTAACTATCGGGGATATAGCCTTGATCTTCGGTCATGAATATTAATCGAGTCACTGGTATTTATTATATATTTTGAACACATTTAACAATAGGCATGGGATGTCTAGTTTCAGTTATGCTTAAATAGCATCTTCACGTGAAAGTAAATTAAGTTCTAAAAAACAAAAATTCGAATACGTGTAAAATGTGTATTTCTTAATGCCATTCGCGATGAAAACAACAACAAAAAAGAAGTCCGAAAGGTTCCGTCTCCGAGAAACGTTCTCCGAATCTAATATTTCGTGGTTATCGTAACTTCCGGTGCTACTCGTTTGGGTGATGTATATTTACTGTCATGGTACAAAGTAGGAACAGACGGGGTCAGAGGAGGAGTCATGAATCGAACCTTCCTTATCAATAAATGATGAGCGCTGTAAACGCTGTAGGGTATAATGGCGTCCCAGGGGAAGAGGTCTCCACGTGCGGATGTTCCGAGCGGATATCATGGCGGGAAAATGTTATTGTGGAAAACGGCACTCAAAAAAGCAAACAACAATAAACAATTTGTGTAGAAATGTGTCTGAGGCAAGGGGACCTATATATCGGCTCAGAACAGGCATAGCTAACGCTGGCAAGACGTTATCGCTTAGACATCGATATCACGGTTGAGGGGATATTTCAGAACCATATTAACTTATTTTTACGAACTTATCAATTTTTATTGCAGTTATACAATTATTTGAATTGATTGTGAATTAAATAATGTCTTGTAAAATTGATCACTTTTCTTAACCCGTATCTCCCAAGATCAAAATATATAAAAAGAAAATTGTATTCCGTATCATAAACATACGATGCCCGAATCCTTTGTGACGTCATTGTAACCTTTGACCGAGTAGAACTATTTTAATTTGTTCCCAGTGTATTGCCATTTCCCTCCAGCCCGTATTCACTGTGTGTGTTTGGAACCGGCATCTTTCGGGCTGGTTTGAAGGATTTGCTCTTTTGCTGCGGTGGGAATAATCAATTACGCCATCTCGCCACGAGAGTACGGTACGGCCGATACTGGCATGGAATGTCTATACTTATATATATATATATAACACCACCTTGCCTCTGTCTTACTTCAATATACCACGCTATACCACCATACCATTCGTCTCAATTACAATAAACACGAAACACAATATACCACCATACCATTCGTCTCAATTACAATAAACACGAAACACAATATACCACCATGCCTATGTCTAACTCCTATATATACAATATGTACCACGATATACATAATTTCACCATATACCACTGTCTCACTCTAATATACCACGACTGTACAACTTTAGGCCACCGTGCATCACAAATTACGAAACATTTGACGCCATGAAAATAACACATTTCAATGGAAACCAGAAGACAACTGATCGAATGATAACCTCTGCCATGGGTATTTTTTTCTGGCAAAAGACCTTGTTGATTTTTTTTTTTAACGGAAAAGAAAACAATACAATATAAGGCGTTCCGAAAGCAAAAGCTGATACTTGCATTTCTCTCAGGTACTCGGTGACGGCTAGAGTTTACACGGACGCCAACAAAGACCGCGGGAGATGCATGAACTGTTTAAAATGCGAAATCCACCGGAAGTTGACAGAAAAGAAAACCGGAAACAAAGAAGATACAGAAAGTGGTGTTATCTGCGTGAGTAATACGCACGATCAGCACAGAGAATGTTTTACATTAACGTAAATAAAGATCCCTGGGGCTGTGACGCAACATTTCGATCTTGGTACAGCTTTTAACGCTACAGTTGTGTATCCTCTATTAATGATCTAACACACTAAACAAACGGTGCCTCCCGCTTAGGTTACCTATTACAACGTCCCGAGTTAAACACACATTTCTATAGCCATTATTTGTGTAGTGCATCGGAAAACCCGAACAATTCAATTATAAGCCAAACATTGACATGAAAACAGATCTCGATGGCGACCACCTGATGCGTCATCCGCGTCCCCATAACAATTCAGAAGCCTAAAATTGCTCATCTGCTATATGTTATATTCCGCATTCATTTACGGACCATAATTTGGAGCGGACAAAATAAAACCTTTTTTCAGTCGTTTTCTTTTTTTACAACGAGTTCAAACGTTTTAAACATGATCTTAATCATATTGATGACATTTTAATTATTTGTGGAATGCTATCGATCAACGTGTACACCTTTTTTCTATTGCAGGGTGCCATGATGTCGTTAGCTAGCCATCGGGGTATCTGTGAGGTAATACGAGTATAGGGAAACTATCGGAGCTAATTTACATACACATCTATACAGCTAATACAGCGCAAACATCAATGGACATTAGACAGACGATAATTGTATGGGTTGATGCGTACTTTTCAGACGGAGCAACATTTGTAGTGGGACTCTGACAACCAACCATGACAGATATTTATACATGTTTATTAGGTTTCAGCCAAATAGACAAAATGTACATATTAATCCATGAAATGAGATAAATTTGTATAGTCCCTCTGGCATTCGAATTGCCACTGTGAATGCTAGCTAAATGCTGATCAATACGGCTGTACAAGTGTTTACATTGAGTGTATGTATATATGTATATATGTATGTATTTGCTAAGTGTAGCATACGCAGTTTCAAATAAGATGATATTGGTATTTTATGGAAACTAACTATGCAAATATCATAAAAAAAGAACAACCTATCATCGGTGTTGTTGCAATCACGTGATATAAAGATAAAATGGCGTCACCATAAATATTCTTGCATTGTGTGTGAGATTGGACAATCTCCAAACCAACCTGCAAAATGGTTCGGCCATCTATGGTACGGGCTATGCAGCTTATATATAGCTTTATTCTGTTTTATGTACTTCGATATCAAAATGCACGGAATACAACACATCATAATATTAATGTCCCGGACATAACTGTAAATTTTAAATGAAGCTGGAAATATTGATCAATAGATTGCAATCATTGATGCATCATTTGAATACGAAAGCAATAATTTCAATATTTTAATACATGAACACTTTGCGTTGGGAAATTGTATGCATTTGTACCGTACACTCATAATAAAAAGAGTACTTAAATTGTTAAAACCAAATCTCGATCACGCGAGATTTGAATCATGTGACACCGGTGGCCTATTTTTTAACATAAGGTTACTAATATATATATCAATATCATCATTTCACCGATGCAATACATTACAAATTCCATTAATCAAATATATGTGATACAAAAAGGTCAGAAATGAGAACAGAATTTAGAAATCCATTTCAATTCGCGTGAAACCGCCAATCAGACACAGAAATAACGGAAGCACGTGATGGTTTGGTTGAATAAGCATTTAAAACAGATATGTACAAACACTCGAAATCAATCCGTTTGGCATACGCCAGTGTTTGGATAATGGAAAGCAACGCTGAATATTTTATACTCAAATATAATGAGTCTGGTTTATGTAAACAATTCACGCGCATACACAATCGATTTTACACGTATGTGGCATTCATTCCTCGCACTGTCTCGCGCGGAGAAATCGATATCGCGAGGAAGTCAGAGCAACCCAACGGTGCACACCTCGGACTCTCGCGCGCGGCATTCACCATCTAAGGGGAAGTAACTGTGTCTTCGTTAGGCGAGTGTAAATCAAAGGATGATCGAGTTATTTCCCTTGAAATATCGCTTTACGTGTCTCAATATGGAGAGTTTTACAATTTCCTCTGTGAAAGGCTACCAAATGCCAAGATTCTAGGCGAAACAGAAATTTGACCCCAATCAGGCATTTTGTTTTGCTACAAGGAGTTTCAATATGGTTACAAAACTACAATAATCATCGAAATTCAATGTTTAAATTTCAAAAAGTGGCTTTTCTTAATTAAATTCTTTTTTTCACACTTTGACTTAATGAAACGTATTATCAAGAAAGGAGAAAAAACCGACTCTGATATTTATAAACTATTTCAGGAGCAAAAAAAACCATGAGAAAGGCAAAACATTATTTTATCACGAATCAAAGTGTAAAGAACGACAACTCGCGGTGCCCTGGTATCTTGATTCACAGAGAAGGGATTAATACCACAATAATATCATATACTGAAGGACATCACATTGGGCCGAGTTTACTTTGAATGAATCGAAATTTAAATTTGAGGTAGCTTTGAATACGAAAGCTAGGTGTTAGCATTTTGAGTAGTTCGATAGATAAGTAGCTGACTGTGTACATAGAACTTGACACCATATATAACACGTAAATACACGTTGTACACCCATAGAATTAACTCTCCCTAACTGTTCACAGCCGTAAACGTATTGTTAGCCTTTATCAATAACAGTTGCGCCTCATTGATTTGGGTGTCCTAACATATCCCGCCAGTATCTTAGGGTACCCTTTGTCCCTTTTCTGTACAATCGCCTCTCTCTCCCTCTGGTTGTTCGTTCTTTTTTCTTTTTAGTTCGTATATGCATTCTTTCCCCAAATATTTCAGTATTGTTTGTCATTCCTCGATTAAATTTCTTGATTACCCTTCAAGTATTTGTCTGGTTGAACATGCATAATTATAAAACTAAGTCATTTTGTTTTTATATATTTTATCACAGAACTAGATGTCTCTAAGTCCGTGTTTTTATAGATGTTTACACTGGTTCCCTAGCCTCTTTAAACCGCACAGCAAATAAAGAATGGTATCGTGAACCCCAAGTGAATGGAAATTCTATACGTGTATATTATGTGTCTCGCCATTTTGCTACTAGCACGATGATATCATCACAGCAAAAAAACCGAACAATACTCGACTAGAGTTTCAATAGACACAAGATATTGTAATGGAGTGAATGCGAACCTTCTTTCACAATTTAAAAAGCAAGAAAATTCATTCAGTCTACATTCGGATAACAATACCGGTTCAATTCCGTGTACGCACTTGACCCTCAAATGTCGTCAAAATAAGTAAACGTTGAATAACTGCGATTGAGTAATTCAGGCACCCCGCCGTTAAAGGGCACCGTTACTAACGGTGGTTCATTTTTAACTATCCTTTTGTATCAAATATTGGCCCAGGATTTTCCTAGTCACGATCATACAATGATACATTTCTTCTAATAATGTCTCAAAAAGGTTCATTTGTAAGTAGGAATCTTCAACAGACACAAGCGGTGATTTAAAGGAACACCGGTAGCATTACAAAAATTGTCAAATAGCATCTTACATTTGTAAAGAGAAATAGCGTTACAAACGTGTACATGCATCGGTGGTTATTTTAAAGGAACATCAGTAATGATTGTGAAAGGGTATCATTGCATGTCTTACCGGTGTATACTCCCTTACAAGGTACATTACACTTTAGAATTATGCAAGTTTTATAAAAAAGAAATCGTTGCGCCCGTTTTTTCTTTTTTTAAAAGAATCGATGTGTAACTCTTTTTTTTCTTTTCATAGCGGAACTCTTTTTGAACAAAAATAAATTTCACACTAATTCACTGCACCCTTTTCCGTCACATATATTGTTATTTTACGGAAACAGCCGAGCGTAGTCCGATTGTACTGATAACGAACACTTGTCTATCAATAATACAAAAATCTACTGAACAGCATTGTGGAGTAGACGTTCTTCTATAAAAGGATGAGAAGGCTGTCTTAAATTATAACTTTGAATGACCAAACAGTCGTGACGACTATTCTACACCATAGCAAATCCGCGGGCTTTTCCGGAATAACTCGCAATTGCCGGAAAGACCCGACGATGTCCGATTGGATGGCTACACTACATGTATCATTTAAAGCTGCGATAAGTTTAATAGAACATGCTGCTTTAATTCTTTAATTAAAGTTAACAAAAACTGACACGAGTCGGGTTTAAACGATACAATGGTTTCAAGTGTCAGAAAAAAAGGATAAACGTATACTTGTACACTTTAGAAAATTTAATTAAAAGTTTTCGTGGTTTTTTTCTTTTTTTTTTTTTTGCTATTTTAAGAGGAAGTACAGGTAATGTAGAAACAATCAATAGAGACCGTTTATCCTGACCCCCAACCATGTAACCACCTCCCAATCTAACTCAAAACAGAAAGATTACTGCATTTATGACGTAATTATAACAATATATATGTGTGTTGGCACTGTAACAGTTGCCTCCCTTGAGAGGTTGGCAGAATTGAAGAAATACATCGATAATTATATTCTACAATAAACAGCTGTACGAAGATACATTATTTCAACAGTACGGTGAAGTTTGGTTGGTCGTCTACAGGATAATGACCCATCAGACTAATTTGTGTAGGCCCAGGGGGAGGGGTGTTGGTGGGGTATAGTTTACGTGTTCATTACGTAACCATAGCATATTATTCCTCACGTGCAGGTAGTAATGCATTGAATCGTTTATCTGTTTACACATTAGTTTCTACTGATTATGTTTTACATGTAAACCGTATTTCAGATGTTGGAACTTGTACAGATTCGGGGAAAGCCCCCCAATCCATCCCCAACCCCGGATAATACGATGTTTTCGTTTACACAGAAAAAACCAAATTGTATCTGCTGCTTCAATTACAGATGCAATGTATAACATTGAAAATTAACAATTGCACGGCTTTCAGTTGACCCTGCATGTTTAACCATTTCAGAAGTTAAATGACCTTTTACCTTAAGCGTTGAAACATGTGTCAAACTGACATGTCACTTCAAACCCAAAAGTCAAAAACTAATAAAGTTAAAAACATACCCCCACTGACACGGTATTCACATAGTTTAAAAAAAAATAGAATACCACAAATTTAAATTTCTCAAATTGTCAGCTTGAACTAAATTTAGGTTAACTTCAGACCCCATCCATATTTCTATTCTCATGATCGAATCCACCTCAACGATAGTCTATAATTGTACTGTACGACAGTGTTCGCATTACAGGTCTGATAGGTATAGATATATACACTAGATAAGTGTTAGAATACTGCTATTTATCATTGAATAATGGTATTAAATATGAAATCCATACTTCAGATTAAATACACTTGGGCAGTGAAAATATATTTATCTATTTGTATACATGTATAACCAAATCAACAGACTCCGGTCAAAACATGTTCGCATGTTGTAAATTGACTAAGAAAATATATCTACAAGTTTGTTCTGGTTAAGTGAGCGATGATTATGAAGGGAATATGGTCATAAATGCTACACTAAATAGTTTGTGTCTACCCTAGCTCCGAGTGTTGAGACCCGATACATTGAACTAGATTATTATACTATCAAGTCGTCTGCGTGATTCACTTTAATGTCTTGAATCAAGACCGCTCTGAGATCACAGGGACCAGATCGTTGCGGGAATATAATATTGTTTAGCCAAACTATCAAATTAACGTGTCGGAACCCTGTGTTTTAAAGTCTGAACCAAAACATCAAAGATGTTTCTTAGTTAACCTAATCTATATCAAAGTAAACTTAAACAGATTTAAGTGCATCAAAACATTACATCATTTTGTGTACGTCAAAATATCCTCCATTTTGATGCACTTTAGATTGAACATAATGTATAACAATTTACATGCGTTTGTTTGAACACTGTGTATACAATGCTTGCGAATGAGGTAATGGATTGTGTTTGTTCTGCAGACAGAATCTACGGGGTATTTTAAGTGCAATTCATTTTTTGATGAAAAGGAAGTCGCCGTTTAAATCTCTACTTCAAGAGCCGTGGAAATACTGCGGACCTACAATGTCCATTGCATGTGTGTACTTTCTTTCATTTTATACATGTGCATTGCACGTGTGTATTTCATTGGTGAGTTACACACATAATATACTTCATTACAATTTAATATTGTATGTGTGTTATTCACTACTTAGAGTTATTCACACATAAAATGTATATATACAATGTATTTAACTAAATAAAAACTTTATATATTTTACAACAACTATGAAACTAGTTATTTCAACTTATATTAATCACTCTTGTTTGCTCGGATGTTAGCGCGCAGGGGTCTTAATGTGGGAGGGAACTGGAGTACCCGGAGAAAACCCGCATAGTCGGGCAGTTGACCCCCATACCTTTTTACGTCCGATCGGGGAATCGAACCCCGGCCACCTTGGTGAAAGGCATTGAGTGTGATATCCACTGCGCCACCCGACCACCCTTAACAACAGTATTAAAAGGACTTTCAAGGAAACAAATGCTTTTGGAGGCTATTTCAAAAGTAAAAATAGTGTAACATTCTTCAACTAATGTTATGAAATCCTTTTATTATCATTTTTTAAGGCACAAATCCCTGTTTAGATTGAAATATTATTGAAAACATTGACATTTTTTATATAAGTGGACGATAGGATACTCTAGTGGTTGTCATGAGCTATTGCTCATCTTGTAATGAACGAGTGAGACCCTTTAATGGACCTGATGACTAACTGTACAGTTTATGTATCCGTAATATATTTAACTACTGTAAAAGTAGATATGATCGCAGTGTTAAAGTGTTTGCATCTTCTGTATTGAGAAAATTACAGAGAACAAACAAAACAGTATTTTTTATAGATTTCAGACCCCTTGTCCACACGAACATTTCCGACACTAAAACCAGTTTGAAGAGTCACAACGTGAACATTTTTACACAAACTTTAAAAATACCTGAAACATTATTCAAAACATAAGCAGATTTTACATTTGCTGATACAGACTGTACCAAGGTTATACAAAGATGGATATATGAATAACTAAAATTTAATGCTAACAAGACTTATAAGTCACTCTATCCTCCCAAAACTATTTCTTTACATTATTAATTCCAGTTATTTCTAAAACTTAAACCTAGTCCATTAAGACTATAATGATGTTCCAAACATGAAAATATTCTGCAGAAATGCACTTATACTCAATAATATTTGGGTGGAGCTGTTTGAAATAATTGCTAACTTGGGGTCAAAAAAGTGTCTCCCTGACCCCTCCCCTTCTTCCCATGTAGATATTTCTAGAAGAGTCCTTATGTAAAACAGTAGGTCAGAGACATACCTGATTGTTTCTTTGAAAGTCAATGAAGACTGTGATATTCCTTAGGAGATCAGTAAAACTAAAGTCCAGGTTGCGAGCGTGCCAGATCATGTTTTTGTCATCCTGCATTACAATACTGGTACAGAACCTGAACAGGTATGACAAAGATTTACAATATGTGGAAGACTGGAACCTCATTGTTTTCATTGCCGCTCATTTTTTTCTGCTAATCATTCAGATACAATGTTTTAGGACAAATACATTCACCTTTACCTAATCGCATTAATTCTATTTGAAAAATTTGAATAATGGTTTTCCATTTTTCAACAATGGTTCGATTTAAACCAACCAAATGATTGGTCAACTTTCTACATGACTTGAAACTCGGTTACCCTCGGATGAAATAGTAATACTGCCTCTTATAGCAATAAGTTTGCAAATACAGATAAATGTCCTATTACATTGAGCCCAAAACAGGCTGTATGTGTATTTCATGTAACATGCCAAAGAGAAATAGGGTAGCGAGGTAGACAAATACTGTTATTCTATTTTATTTTTCATGGACCAATATGATGCTTTATATAAAATTTTACAATGCATTTCTACATATTGTAATGAATATTACACAGTCAAGAACTAGGTCAGACTCCCAGAACAGGAAGAAAGTATGTTAAAATGAATGACTGTGAGCTTTGCCTGACTAATAGATTAATCTTGGATACAAGTACAGATTTGATCATATTTTATTGTCCTCAAAAACCATGTCTGTGCTGTCAATCATTTACTTTACTTCTGAGATGTTTGTTTTCACATTAATTAGAGAGGACAGCCATTCTTGTACATGTATTCAAATATATAGTGTGTTATGTTAATATTCCTTAAGTCATCATGAATGTCTTGTCAAAAGAAGATATATCTGAAATCTATTGTTCCTTTCATAAAATCAAATCCTGAATATTACTGATAAGCAGTTTAAAAAAAAGCAATAACAGATATTCACAAAAATAAAACAATTGACATTGTATACTTACGCTGACACGTCATACAGGAGGTTAGCCCCTACAATGTCGCCAAGATTCATATTCAGACTCTTAGCAATCCCTTAGAAGGAAAACAAAACAGAGAAAAAACATTACAGCATTATTGTGAAATCTTACGGCACAGGCATGGATGTATTTTAGTTAACCATATCATGTATTACAGGCATGTATGTATTTTAGTTAACCATATCATGTATTACAGGCATGTATGTATTTTAGTTAACAATGTCTAAAAGTACAGACATGTATTTATATAAGTTAACCATATCTTAAGGTACAAGTGTGGAATTATTTTAATGTTTACCTTATCTCACAGTACAACCAGATCAGTGTATCATATAGTCAATCATTCTTACACAGAGTACAACAGAAACTGTTTACTATATCTTACAATACAACCATATTTTACATAGTTCAACAGTATTTAATTTACATCTTTTAAAGTACATAAGATGTATATTATATAGTACAACCAGATATGAATATATTGTTCAAGTCACAATATAGTGGTACAGAGAAGCACAACCAGATTGTATAGCTGATGGTATTACACCTATTACACTTGTGTATCAATTTTTGTAATATTTTATGAAAATAACTTTGATGTGCGAATCACTGCAGTCTTATTAGGAATCTATCTTTCCCTGAATATACCATACAAGGATCTCAAAATGCAAACCTCTCATTTCCTGAGCGTATGGACTTTTGATGTAGCTATCCAAATCTGCAGCGATGGCTTCTACCAAGGGTAACACAACTTCGGGCTCTGGCAGCATACCACTGTAACGTAATAACAACACACTCTGACGTCATGTAAGGATCCCTGTCCCACTGCCCAGTGGCTGTTACTTATATACATTAACCTCCGCTTAACTTCTGATTGCATATAACTGGCACACAGTTGGGCCGGGACACTTCCAGGTAGCTCAATCGGATAATTGTCCCACTCACTCACTAGCCCGGTGGTTTTTACCTATATACCTTAACCCTTAACTTCTGATTGCATATAACTGGCGCACAGTTGGGCCAGGACACTTCCGTCAAGCAAGGTAGCTCAATCGGATAATTGTCCCACTCACTCACTAGCCCTGTGGTTTTTACCTATATACCTTAACCCTTAACTTCTGATTGCATATAACTGGCGCACAGTTGGGCCAGGACACTTCCGTCAAGCAAGGTAGCTCAATCGGATAATTGTCCCACTCACTCACTAGCCCTGTGGTTTTTACCTATATACCTTAACCCTTAACTTCTGATTGCATATAACTGGCGCACAGTTGGGCCAGGACACTTCC
>JAUMHH010185075.1:0-14642 GCA_032359455.1 Chlamys rubida | reverse complement strand
GATATTATGGTCCTTTATAAGTGTGTGAAGTTTGATTAAAATCCCTCAAGGAATGAAGCCGCTAGAGCGCTGACAAACCTGGTGGGACAGACAGACAGACATACAGAAGGACAGACAGACAGAAGGACAGACAGACGGAGAGGAAACCTATAGTCCCCCCCCCCCCGGTTTCACCGGTATGGGACTAATAAGCTTCAGAAATCTTGGCACTAACAAGTGGAGCGTTCTAATTGCCGATCATATCGCATTGTGAATCAAAGTTGTACGGCATCAAGTGACAATAAATTTAGATACGTGATAATATGCATTGATTATTATATTATGAGTAGTTGTGCTATCAGTATAATAATACTGTTCAATATTGAAATTTAATTTAGATACAATGTTGCTTTCAGGACACTTTGGCAAATCCTAATATACACAAATAAAAACAAATACTCTGATAATATGTTTTTTTCGATTTTACAAAACTTTTAAACGCTATATATACTTACTAAAAGGAGCATATCATTTTAAAATTCCTTCGAGAATAACAAAGACAAACTTTCATGTAAAATTATACACACATACCTTGTAAACTGCAGTCACACTTTTAAACACCACCTCACCATCATGTTTATGGAGAAACATTTCAGAAAGGCTTTAAGTTACTCAGTCTTTCTACATTGTAACAATAAACGATTTATCGCGACCGGATACCCGCCCTGTACCGGAAGTGATCTTAAACCGAGAATGTCGTGTGTAATACAGATACATTACGTGAGAAATAAATACACAAACAAGTATGCTATTTTCTATTATGACTGTTAACATATACTTTTAGATTACAATATGAAAGAGTAATTCAAACATAACCTTTTACACCTTATTTCTAGTCGCTTGGATTTGTCGCTATTAAAGGACTTATTTCCTTTGAACATAAAGTATGCCCTTGAAACTACAGACTCATGCTTATAAGGCGTAGAAATAAGATTGAGAAGTTAGTTAAAAAATATTTCACATCCGATGTAATGTGAAAAAAGTACTGATAGTGTCCTTCCGTTTGATAGCAAGTGTGCCCTCAAGCTGATGTAAAACATATGCAGTTCACCAAGCTTGCAAAATAACACATATAAAATGACTCTATTGTGTACTCCGTCAGGCAAAGTTAATTGAACATCTCCTCTGGTGAAAGTATTGAAGACACAATCCTGTTCTTCATCTATTCGCAAATCCAAAAAGCAGGAAAAAAGGAGACAGTGGTGATTAATGCCGAGGATAAATATGTAGTTATTTTTCTGCATATCTTGTACATCAGCTTAAGGGCACACTTGCTATCAAACGGAAAAACAATATCAGTAAATTTTTCACATTACATCAAATGTAAACCAGAGCACTGAAGTCGGGTCAGTTGAAAATCTAAATTCTCAAAATCTGAATGTGACACGAGTAAACTACCAAGTTAGCATTCAACTAAATTATGACAAGACAAATACATCCCCTGATCCACGGCAAATGCGTATCAGTGAGGTAAAACATGGATGCATTTCCAAGAAGTTCGCATGACTTTGCTAAACATGACTCATGAGTAGATATATACTTGCACGATAATGTGGATGAGGATGATGAAAGTAATGATGACGAAGTTACATGTAGTGACTCTGGAAAATAAGGAAGATGGTGACTGAAAGTCTACACATATTTCATTGACCAGCAAACCTGTGCAGTTTGGAAAAAGAACAAGTCTGCCGAATCCCACTGCATGACCATAAGAGGCGACTAATGTGGTGCCTCTTCAGAATTTGGGAGTTTCGTCCGTGTCTTCTACGAAGGGGAAATGGAAGAGACAAAAATTGATCTGCTTCTCCCATTACAACACTTTAGATCTTTTTCGTTTCCTTCCTTTCCTGTCTTCTTTCTTTTCTAAAAACTAGCTGTTTGTGGTGGCGACTACCTAGACACTCGTCCTCAAGTTAACCATTGGGGATTTGCTTGTGTGTCCTCTATTTGGGGACATAAAAGTGGCCAAAATAATCCTGCTGCACCAATTACAATATTTGGGATTTGGATTATATTTCTTTTTATTTCTAACTACCCTTTATTTCCTTGCGCCTTGCTTGGCAACACATCACTTTTGGCTTTAACGTTGCACGTTCGCCCATGTGAGGAAGGCAATAGGTCTGTCCCCAGGCCGGAACATACAAATGTACCAAAGTCCTTAAAAAAGGTAGTTGTTATTCCCTGCTTAGCGTTATGCATTTAGGGAAATGGCAACAACTGGTTGACCCTTTGTCAGTATCATGTGACTGGACGGAATGGTGTGCTGGGTGCCTTCGGCATTGCATTTCAGTGAGATAGCAATATAAAGCCGGCATCAGATCCGCGCTATCACAAGGAGACAAGTACGCCAACATACCCTGTCTCCGGCACACATACACAGATACACGCTTACACAACACACATGAAGGCCCGCGCTTAAATGACCTAAGCTGTTAATATGACGTTAAACAAGTTGAAAACAAACCAATCATATGATTCTGGCTGTTGCAATGACGTTAAACCCGAAATAAAAAAATGCATTTACTAGACATTTCGTACAATAGTTTTTGTATGTAATTTACATTGGTCAAAGACGAAACCTTTGTATCCAAACCATTAAGGGTGTCTTCCTGGTCTTTCCCTTTGCAGTCAGCTTGCGGTTATCCTTGTTTTTGGCAGCAAAAAAATAACAGACCATTTTTCGTTCTGACGCTTACTTTAATCAAGTTATTATACAAATAAATAAAATCCCTGAACCTTCAAACATAGATATGTATTTTTTTGATATACCAGACGACGGGTGGTGGCCATTTTGAAGGTTCGCGTCTGGCCGAGTTAGTCCACATTTTCACGAGGTTCACCCCAGCTCATTTAAATCAGCACCCTCAAATTGAATAAAATCAACTTTCAAACCTTGGTCCGGGAAAAGTAGTCACGGGACCCCATCCATTGTAGGAACACTACTAATATAGAGCTGAGCTAGCGTGTACTTATATATGTAGACAAGACAATTTTTTTCACGATTCAACATCCTAATAAACATATTGTTCTATGAGTAAAGAATGACAAGATTGCCTTTGTATTTTACGGCAATATACTGATACGTATATGAAGTATATGGGCAATAGGAATACATAGACATAAGGTTCAAAGCCAAGGAATTGCCTTTGTTTACTTTATTTTTATAAATTATCTTCATGTTGGTAAGTATTGACTGTACATCGGTACACATAGCACAACAGTGACATGTTAATGTGTGACGTTGCTATGACTAATACGATATGTACTGTCAACTTCTTATGATAAATAAACGGTAAAGCGTATCAACAATGCGTCCATGTTACAATGTAGGTTTTAAATATGTTCTAACAGCTAATAAAGTCACCGTTGATTGGCAACGCTGAAAGAACATGAGAGAGCCAATAACGGGGGGAAACAAAATCATGGAAGGCCAGTTTGTCATCCCTTACATGAAAGAATTACTGCAAGCGTACTAATATTAGCAGTAGTTTTAATTTAGCACTTTTCCCGCTTTAAATATTGCGCTTGGTTGTCAATGCGCTATTTAAAGTTCATGCATGTTGTTCTGTTTTTGCGCCTGTACATCAATGATCTTATCTGTTTGAATTTGTTAATGCGATTAAATTTGAGTGCGCTAACATAAACATGTTTACACTATCCGAAACTACCTGGAACATATATCTCAACCATGGCGTAGCAACAGCTTGGCCTGACTTGGTGAACAGCGGGGAAATATGGAAACCCAAGAGGGAAACAATTTCATCCTATCAGAAATGAAGCATTGGGAGTCCTATATCAATCACCGATCATTCCAAAGAGTTGGAAGAGAGAGCAATCTGTTCAAAGGGAACATTAAGGAAGCAAACGGGAAACGCCACAACGGACCGGTTCTGAATCGAGATGAGGGGGCTCGTAGACTCTCGTATACGCTTTACCGGCCATTTTTTGTATTAAGGTGACGAAGTACACATCGTTCTAGTCATCAAAACGTCATACATAAACATTCCACTGGTTGTTTTATTCAAAACTGGTTTTCAAATATTAATTGGTGGATGAAAAAATATTTTTAATAATGGCGTAAATATTTTATAACAAGCCTTTTTCGGACGAATTTTGCATGAGAACATTAAATTTGATAATTTCCATTCATACAAACTATCTGAGTTGTTGTATCAATATCAATACACAAAAACTAACTAACTATATACATGCATTGTACATGTACGTCATAGTGGAATCCGCCTACTTACATGTATGATAAAGACGGTATGATGAAAAGCCTTGAGGTTGGGTAATATTTATTTGCATTTGTAAGACTTATTGTATTTTAGACACTAGACAACCGTGACCCAGGTCTACAAACTATAAGATCGAACTTCATGAAATGATACTTGAGTTTTGACTAAAGTGTTTCATCAATACATACTTTACGTAAACATACACATTTGACATAAAACATGAGATGTTAAGATCCTCGTAAAGGGGATTGCTCAGGAGAAACATTCACAAAAACATTGGACAGCATGCCATTATTGACAACATAAGATGTGATATTAGTGTTTGCCTGCTCCAGTAACATAGGGTAACATTACTGACAAATAATATCAACATAGGGTAACATTACTGACAAATAATATCAACATAGGGTAACATTACTGACAAATAATATCAACAGAGGGTAACATTAATATCAACATAGGGTAACATTACTGACAAATAATATCAACAGAGGGTAACATTAACATCAACATAGGGTAACATTACTGACAAATAATAGCAACAGAGGGTAACATTAATATCAACATTGGGTAACATTACTGGCAAATAATATCAACAGAGGGTAACATTACTGACAAATAATATCAACAATTGAGCATCATACAATGTGGCAAAAATAAAATAAAATGTACAAATGTAATCAAATAACTGTGTATATCACAATTAGTATATTGATATGCTGTAATAATAACAGAGGTAATTTAAAGTTAAAATAGCATTCAACACCGACATATAACAAAATAAAGTTAAAATAGCATTCAACACCGACATATAACAAAATACAAAGGCCTCTTACACTGATGTAATAAAATACAGTGTACAAGGATACACAGGTACAGTGTACAAGGATACACAGGTACAGTGTACAAGGATACACAGGTATTTGTAGTTCACTGGTAATATGCAGACATACATCAGGACCCGTATTCATGAAACCGTTCTCATGCTAAAACTCAGACTCAATGCTCAAGCACAAATTCTTGTTTCAGAGATCATTTATGAATAAAATCATTTTTGTCAATAATTTGCAAGAATGGTGAAGCGACTAGAAGTCATATACCAAACTCAATATTTCCTCTGGAATAATTTACCGTGTCACACGATTTACAGGAGCCACAAGAAAGTTGGTTTGAGAACAATATTATGTTTAGTTTCATGAATACGGGCCATGGGGTTCAAGAGTAATACACAGGGATGCAAATGGATTTCCTTGGCAATATACAGAAACACACAGGAAATTCACTGGACATGTGTAGACATACACATAAAGATCACGAGCAATACATGTATATACGATTGTGCCGTTCACGGGCAATATTTCAGACTGCGCATGAATTTCACAAATAATCAGATACGTTTGTAAAATGCATGAACAATATGAGTATAAAAACATGCGGTTCACAGGCAATGTACAGACATACAAAGGCAGTTTACTGGCAATATACAGGGACATAAAAGTTCAATAAACGGACAGTCATGCAATTCAAGGGCAAATACGGGTAATATGATGCACTAGAGGTTATATAATGTATATATATATATAATCACGAGAAATATCAGGGGTAGAGCATGGTTTACAATCTACACAGCTCATGGGACAAAAATAAACAATATTGATAAAACAACGGGACCGACATGACCATCGTGACAAGAAGATGGATATACAATGGAAAGCCATTCATGATGTTGCTTTAAATGGTATTAGTTCTGTCCAAACCTTTCCAAGTCTTATCTGTACTTCTATCTGTTGGCTCTGTTAGATTAAAAGTGTCTGTTTCTATAGAACTGGTCGGGAAGTGTCAGCTCACAAACTAGATAGGCCAACTGTCTTGTTATGTTTTAAATACATGGCGTTGTAATTTGATCAATGAAAACGAAATTTCAATTTCCAAGAGATACACATCTGTTTCACAAGTAACAAGTGACGGCGGGGCCGTATCAATGTGTTAGGACTTAAACGGTTGTTTAGTTATGATAAAACGTGCAGGAAATAAAACGTGTTCACGACTTCAGGAGAAAAAAGCCCTATATATCTTTGGAAGCATATTGCATGCGGTAACGGTATACACTTGTGACAGAACGATCCAATTCCCTAGATCAATTAATATCTCCGACATACCACGGAATTAAATAACATCTATACATTCGTCTAAAATATCCCGAAAAATAGCCTCCAGCAACATCAACGTCTTCTCGGCACGCGCGAACAGCAATCAACGCTTCTTGTTGGTGTGGGAACACCATGGCTGTTCTATCAGATTTGATTCCCCCTGCGGATAAATTTGATGCACGTATTATTGCTCTATTGATAAGATATCTCTGTACAATACATGTATACAGCGATGGCACCGAGGAAATTGATATGCCAAAGTACACTTAATTTCAAGTCGTCTTTCATCAATTAACTTGTTGGGTTAAAAATCAAAATACACTGTTTGCATGGCTAACACAAGTGTTTTTTTTACAAATTCCCATGTTTTATACATAGCTCATTGCAGAGCATGCGCGAAACATCATCGATATCAATTAATGGCACGTGTCGAGATTGTGCGGCAACCACAATGGTTGCCTTTGATTTCATTTAAATGAGGACGGGAGTCGCCGACATTTTAGTAATTAATTCAGCTCATTTATGTTTATAGAGAAAGAGTTGTGCTAGCTCCAAACGGTTCCCTGTAATCTTTGTAACACAGGGAGAGTCGACTGGCGGGAAGCATTTGCGTTCTCGTCTGCTGCACATGCATGCATGCAAAAATGTCGTGTAGGCCGAGCAGAGGACGTACCTACAGTGTACAGCAGGCGATACACCAGGATGGATTGTGTAAGAATAAATCTGATGTGTGATAATTCGTAGAATAGGAAGAGAGATGTGCATCTATATGCTGATTTCAGATTAGTCTCGTTTTCGAGTTAACGGACAAACGAATTATCTGAAGTAAATGTTCTAGCACATCAATAAGCAGATTGTATCGTGTTAAAATTGTATTTAATGCATTTTCTGAAAAAATACTATCTCAAACAATTATATAAAAAGAATTAGCATATCTCTCATTCCATATCAGTTGTAAGATACGGGGAAACTCAATGTCTTGTGTTCCAACAGAGCCAGGATTACAAGTTTAAGTCATTACATTAATACGTGTATATCTGGTGTAGGTTTACGTCCGAGGAGGCGATAGGTTGGCTAACTGATGTGTATGTAAGTATGTACGGCGGGCCGGTAGGGGACGGACACCAGGGCTATCAGGGCAGACGCTTGGCCGCGTAAACTCATTTCACGTGTAAGACACGTAATCTCTGTAATACTAGGCACAGACGGGCGAGACAATGCAGGGTGAGATTAGAGAGGAAACAGTCCAGATAAGGAAGTACACTTTATATACAAATTCCTGGGCGATGATGACGATTGGTCCGCTATAAATGCCAATCCTTGCCCGGTTCGATTTACAAATAATCCATGTTTTTAACAATGTACTATCAGCTGTGACATAACAGACTTTGAAGTCCACCATTATACCCACACTATCGGGTCGTGATAAACACAATCGCGCGTCCACACAGACGCTGTACCGTGTTATTACCGCAATACAGCGTGCACAGGTCCACGGTCGATCATCGAACCGCCCACCCTCCCCACACCAAACTCAAATCCCTCCTCATATTTGATATACGTCAAACGGAGACTTTTCGAACAAAACTGTTTCGTGCTTATGCAGAACGTTTATATTTTCCTGTCAATTTCGCTGCGCCGATTCCATGTCGTTTTAGAAATAATGATTCAATATAATTTAACATTTCTTTATGTTAGCTTGCAGTGCGACCTAACGCAATTGTAAAAGATGTTGTTTTTCAGTATTGGAATACCACTTGTATAGGTTTTAACCATTTAAAACAGTTACAAGGAATAATAGAACTGCCTATGTAAGTTAGCCTGCTTCTACAGCGACTAAGCAAGGTTTTGGAAATATTTCCACTACATTTCTACCATGCAATGCATTTAACTATAATATTTGAAAATGTTAACGTAGTCTCCGCGAGAATCTCCAGCAACGACAGCAATCGTGTAAGTGACTCTACCAACACCAATGGCGTCCAATTGCAACCTTGCCGCCAAAACGTCCGTTGACGTTACGAAAACATTAATGTGCGTCATTACAGCGCAGGACTATCGCGCTTATTCAAAGATAATTTTACAAAGAAAACTTGTTCTTTAGTCACCAAAGATAATATCTAGATTCATCGATAGATTCCATTTAAATACCATAAATGTTTAGCTCGTGTGGCAGTATATTTAATATGTTTACTACGCGTCGCACACGTGATACTATTGGTATTCTTATATTGGTATTCTATATACAATTGTACCTGTCAATACATCCACGGTATTCGTAGAGCCACCACTATATGCGCGTTTTATGTACATGTACTTAAAGAAGGAATGATATGCATAATTGTAAACTCAAGGTTAAAACCTGGCAATAGAATATCACGTATAGCATCCTACCTACAATAGAGTCGTGATAGGGGATTTCTTCTGTCTTTTACTAGGAGGACATGAAAGTGGCCAAAGTTGATCTGCTGCCCACATCGCAACGATTGGGATCTTGTTCGTTTCGTATCTTTTCTGTCCTCTTCCTTTTCTATCTACTTTTTCTTTCCAGTGGTGTCCCCTATGCACTCGTCCTCATATGCCCCCGACTGTTACGAGGACATTAAACCCCAAATAAACATAATCTTCTTGTTGATCTTGTTATATGGATCTTACGTTAATGTAAATCCAGTTTACCAGTATCTATATGCAGCCGACTAGATCAATGCATTAACTAATTGAGCAAGTGTACATTAGCATGTTCTTGTATAAAGCACAGACTTACACAAACCTGGTTATGTCCACAGACAAGAGAGTGGTATAAGATGACAGTCAAGCAGCTATGTTTTTAAACCAATTAACCATCTAAACAAAGCAAGATTAAGAACAATTCCTTTGCATTCAGTTTAATGAGAAGTATTTTTGTGTGTTTGAAGATGCGTACAACTCATGACTGGCTCGTGTATCTCTCTTCGCACAAATTATGCATGTACTTTTTAAAGACCAATATTGGAACAGTTAGGTGGTCAGAAAAGAAACACCAATTGTTTTTTATGTACATTCACAGAGAGGCTGGGGGTTGAGAATTTTTTATATACACAATGTACCTTCGAAAATATAGAAACGTGGCAGTTTTTGATTTTTTTCAGCAATATTTAAAGTCTTATTCAGTAATATTTTTTAAAATGTCTTATTCAACTTGATTTATGAAATAGTTGATCCTTTGGCAGCACCAACAATCACCCACTTATTATAACTTGGATGTTTCCTGGTACCATGATCTTTTATCCCTGAATTCTTCCGATTTTGTTTACATGTACCTTCAGCTGGTCCAGCTTTAGACTCTTACCCCAACTCTATAACAATACATGCCAAATGTTGCAGGTCTTCCCTCTTATAAGGCCTAAAAATGTAAGATGATGCGAAACAGCATTTAAGTCTATCTGAAACCATTTGTATTAATTGCACATTACTAGACTTACATCTGTAGGCTGATGCTTAATTCGACTCTTTTGTTCGTGGCAATAAAAACTATTTCTATTCAAGAGACCCAGGGGCCTGAACTGTACACCTAGATATCTAAGTAATAATAGTAAAAGTTTATAAAATATGCTGAATACATCCACATTTTGGGCTCTGCCTCTCGGCACTTTTGGGTATAACATTACCCCTGATACAATCCCTGTATTAAACATAAGTGTAAATGCATCTTCATGTTTCATCATGGGTATACACCTTAACGAGTTGGGGTCTCAATGCTTTTCATGCATTGGTCCCGTGGAAATAGCCCCAAGGGACAAGACCTCGACCTTTTCCTATCCCCCAGCACCAAACAAGTCAAGATTCTGTTTTTCGTTTAGTTTGGCCTGTCTTCATATTTTTCTTAGTCTGACATTGCAAACATTTCTGTATTTCTATTTTTCGTTTAGTTTGGCCTGTCTTCATATTTTTCTTTGTCTAACATTGCAAACATTTCTGTATTTCAATAGACAATTTATTTACATTACATAATGTTCTATTGTTTGTAATTCACTTACCTGAAATCAGATATATATGTGCCAGTTACATCTGTCCGGGACTCCTCCAACTACAGATGCATTCCAGAGATGTCTAAACCACTGAAATAGAAAATGACATTGTCAATGTATCATTCAAGCTGTGTTATATGTATATATCCAGATATCATTTATACTCCAAAACATAAAAAAACAAGCATCGGATTGTGTATTAGTATTCAGCTGAAATTGATATACATACATGTAAATCAATTTTCTAATATCTAATCAATATTTGTTTCACCAAAATACAAGATTGCTTACATGTATACCAATTCCCGTATACATGTATACCAATTCCCGTTTACATGTATACCAATTCCCGTTTACATGTATACCAATTCCCGTATACATGTATACCAATTCCGTATACATTTCGAATTTTAATAAAGTAAAAGCAGATCAGACATTTTATGGGAAAAACCACTTTCAGAAGTTTAGTCTCAGCCTGTATTTTTTGTCTTGAGAATAATCACAAGGGGTACTCATCTTAAGGTGAATTGGATAGGAACTCGCCTTTCATATATATATGAGGTCAGATCTAAACATTGATATCAAGTCAAATACAATGTCTGGATCGAGTAGTGTGCCATTGAAGAGGAAGCGGTCACATCGAGGCTCAGTGCTGTCTCTGTATGGACTACGACTTAATATAGTTACATAACAATTAACATACAGATATGTGTTAATGATCGTGCTGAAATTAAATGATTTGTGTGTTTGGTGTGTATGCTTTCAGCTATTTCAATAGGTAAAGTAGTTTGTGTACTTGCTTATACGTGCTTTTTAAAGTTCTTTTGAACCCTTCTGCAGTTTCAAATATTAAAATGTGTCGCTAATATTTCATTATTGTTTAATACACGTTTAAAGACAACTATCGTATTTTTTTCTGGGGATTCAAAACAAAACATTTTAACTTCAATTTCAATTGATGTGGTGATTAAATATAAAAAAATAACTCGTGAAAAAAATGTAATGCATGATACTGATACAACAGTGGTCCAGTACCAGGGATCGGAGAGATTCCTCTACAAGGTCTGAGGAGAGATTCCTCTACCAGGTCTGAGGAGATATTCCTCTACAAGGTGTGAGGAGAGATTCCTCTACCAGATCTGAGGAGAGATTCCTCTACAAGGTCTGAGGAGAGATTCCTCTACAAGGTCTGAGGAGAGATTCCTCTACCAGGTCTGAGGAGTCCCACGAGGACGCAATCAAAAGTAACTGATAACTCGGACTTGAGCAAGGCCGATATTGGTTTTTATATGTAGGTTTGGGAGGGGTCGATTGGGGTACCTGGTTAGTCAGAATGGTAGCCTTTGAAGTCTAATAAGTTTGTTTGCGTGTTTTAGCTGCCACTGAGAGACTTAGTATTTACAATGTGACTAGTACCTAGTGTCCCGTAATGTGTTGTTGAAGTACTGTTCACATTCAAACACGATAGCATCAGTAAAGCTCTTAAGATAACAATCGATACATATATGCTTAAAATTATAAGAATTTCGAACAACAGATGGGATGAATATATATTTTATAGCGTATAACTTTTATCTGACACATATAATGCAAGTATTTCATGAGTGTCAATATATATAAAACGGGAAATGTTATTTTAACGGCGAAGATAAAATCATGGAATTTTCAATTATGTCTCTTTTAACGATTTCATCAACATAAAAAATATCCATTATAAAAGTCTAAGTGATAATCTTAAAAGGCAAAGGAAGATATCCTAACAATAATTCGACCCATGTGAACTATACGTGGTATCCCACAGTCAAAGGTTCCGCTCTATACGGCTATATCGATTAGCACTGGAAAGGTCCATCTTTGATTGCTCCCGTTCCTATCGGTATATCAGTTTATACCCGTATCTTTGTATCCAGCATAAATCCATTTCAGATATATACATTATACGGGAGGTCTTTGTCACCTGCCTAATGTAATCTAAATGATAGATTTTTTCACCTACTTATCAACATCAAATCCATGACTTATGTATGTAGAATTGAAATACGTGTAAATCGATAATGTACGTCTTCCATCAATATCCCGGTAAAGTGCACGACTCGGTTAAAATCACAGCCCATCTTTTAGGCAATCTCCAGCAGGGGGACTCTCTAAGTGTCTTACGGTCGTACCTCTCGCGCTGTACCACCGACGACACAAACTCAAATTATCGTCCAACATATCATCTAAATTTCTGTTCTTCTGGAGTATTTTGGGACATAGCCATGAGTGTCAGCTTATTGATACACGTTTAAAAGTCTAGCAGGCCCGGAAAATCGTTCATATCTTGTCATTAGCTCGAATAAATATAACCCCATTTCTTGATATTGCTGTTCCATTACGATAAGATAGAGCGTTAATGTTACAAAATGCTTGAACACGTCATCATTTCGATACAATCTTCATAATCAGCATTAGCGGAAAAGTGGCGTTTCTCATCACTTAAGTTAAAAAACTTAAACGAATACGAAACGAAATTCCCTCGAGCTCTCTTGGTTTTTAGATTTAAAGACAAGAACGTATTTCAAAAAATAATTAAAAAAATGTAAATGATCCAGACTAGTAAATATTTGAACAATTTTAAACTTTTATAAATTGATCTTCATTTGCATATCTCTTGATCTCGACCGTTATCTGCGTTACCTGACGCTGCGATCGTGGTCATCATCTGTCGCGCGCGCGTCCTTACTGGCAATCACAAAGCGAAAGGAATGCCGACATATTGAACAAATATAAAATTTGAATGTGATGTTTCCGATACGTTGGAAGGTTGTGATATTAACATGCCCGCTGTCGGCCTGTAATGAGCAATATACTAACAATTAATTTGTCGCGATATTAGATTGGATAAGAAACCATTGTAGACCTGATGAGTTGTTGAATTATTTTTACATATATTCTACTCTATAGGTAATCAGTGTCGACAGCCGTACATTAGTTCGTGATTCATACATTGTACATTGTAATTATATACATACATGTTAATACATTGTACATTGTAATTATATACATACATGTTAATACATTGTACATTGTAAGTATATACATACATGGTGATACATTGTACATTGTAACTACATTTGTATATACATACATGTTAATACATTGTACATTGTAAGTATATACATACATGTTGATACATTGTACATTGTAATTATATACATACATGGTCATACATTGTACATTGTAACTATATACATACATGTTAATACATTGTACATTGTAACTATATACAAACTTGTTAATACATTTCCGGAAATTATACATACAAACATACACATACAGAAATTGGATAACTACCCACATAATTATATTGTAACAGGATACAAGCAGACAAAATGACACTATTAAACTAGAAATGTTCACCCAACTCGAGTTATCTACCCTGACCAGTCACGATAGGAATGTATAAATAACAAATGTCCCTTATTGTATAAAATGAATCATTACGTTTGATCAACATATAAAATAACAGTATACAGACTATACGATACATAATTAAGTATATACTACACAGACAGACTATAGATATATTATGAATACTGTACTAAATATACAGACAAAATGACAATCCATCACATATATTTAAAACACTACAAGAATACAGACTATGCACTAAATGCAGACTACACAAAAACCAATTACACAAATTGTGAAACCATATGGTATATAATAAATTATCTCTTAGTATATAGACTATAAATAGATAATTAATTATACATTTAGTATACAGACAATTGTTACACTCTTAGTATGAGACTATATGGTAAATAATCAATTATCGCTAAGTAGAAAGTCTATATATAGATAACTAAGTACTTGGACAGTTAATTTTTCATTAAGTATACCCTAACTATACAGACCATATAATCGATAATAAGTTAAACACTGAGTACATAGACTATACGATAGATTTGGTATACTATCTTAACAGGCTTCGTAAATCTCCAATATCTACCCGTACGATGAACGATGAAGGACACTTTAGTTATGGTGAGGGTTGAGACTCAATGCCACTTTAGTTATGGTGAGGGTTGAGACTCAAGGACACTTTAGTTATGGGCAGGGTTGAGACTCAAGGACACTTTAGTTATGGTGAGGGTTGAGACTCAAGGACACTTTAGTTATGGTGAGGGTTGAGACTCAAGGACACTTTAGTTATGGTGAGGGTTGAG
>JAUMHH010185064.1:0-14643 GCA_032359455.1 Chlamys rubida | reverse complement strand
GTGTGTACTTCAGTAGTACGTGTGTACTTCAGTAGTACGTGTGTACTTCAGTAGTACGTGTGTACTTCAGTAGTACGAGTGTACTTCAGTAGTACGTGTGTACTTCAGTAGTATGTGTGTACTTTAGTAGTATGTGTGTACTTCAGTAGTATGTGTGTACTTTAGTAGTACGTATGTACTTCAGTAGTACGAGTGTACTTCAGTAGTACGTGTGTACTTCAGTAGTATGTGTGTACTTCAGTAGTACGTTTGTACTTCAGTAGTACGCGTGTACTTCAGTAGTACGTCTGTACTTCAGTAGTACGCGTGTACTTCAGTAGTACGAGTGTACTTCAGTAGTACGAGTGTACTTCAGTAGTACGCGTGTACTTCAGTAGTATGTGTGTACTTCAGTAGTACGCGTGTACTTCATTAGTACGAGTGTACTTCAGTAGTACGAGTGTACTTCAGTAGTACGCGTGTACTTCAGTAGTACGTGTGTACTTTAGTAGTACGTGTGTACTTCAGTAGAACGCGTGTACTTCAGTAGAACGCGTGTACTTCAGTAGAACGCGTGTACTTCAGTAGTACGTGTGTCAGTAGTACGCGTGTACTTCAGTAGAACGCGTGTACTTCAGTAGTACGTGTGTCAGTAGTACGTGTGTCAGTAGTACGTGTGTACTTCAGTAGAAAGTTTGTACTTTAGTAGTACGCGTGTACTTCAGTACGTGTGTACCATGTTGGTGATAGCACTTCATCAGGTATCGTTGGGATGTTTTCCTGTAATGACAATAACTCTAACAGCTTTGGCATTGACGATAGATATGTGTATATGCTATCATCTTAATTCAAATTATTTAGAGCATCGAATTTTATTTGGAAGTAATGATGCTTTTGCCAAGGAATATTCATGTTATGTTTTTGTATTTATGTATTGTACGATTGTGAGATTTAATTTCAGATTTATCAAATAAATACAAAATGCATATTAACTTGAAATTAAAATGCATTGAATTCAATGATGTACAACATAGTACATTCAATACAATGCTGTACAGGTGGCTTAGATCATCTACTGAGCTGTACGTATTATTTATCCAAGCTGGAAATAAACGTTTTATCTCCTTATACATGTAAAAGAGCGAAGCCCTCTTGCGCTTTGAGCTCGTAAGTAGAACTTTTCCTGGGAAATTTGCGTGTTAGTATATCTAGCCCAATTACAACCCAGTTACTGTCACTGTTCTTGTTCATGAAGGGGTTTAACTAAAACCCGGAACGGAGTGAAGAATGGAATACAGAACAAAATCGCCAAATTGTCAAACAGGACCATATGCAACATTACCTTAAAATGAAATGTTATCAACGTTATGTCATTAGTCTGTACATAGACACCAAAGGAACTCATGCAGTATATTAAATATCGGTCATTTCCGTCCAATTTACGAATCTACCTTCCGATGAAGTTGACTTGCTATCGATTAAGTTCCACACCGGAAGCTACTAATTTACCTCGTGACCAACATATCGCGTGACTATTGTTCCGGAATGGTATATCTAGGAAACAACGTATTGGCAGAAATTGCAATCTGCTTCATATGAATAATTTAAAGCCTGATGGCATATTGTCAAAATTCTCCGATTTTTGCTAAGAGTGATTTCAAATTGTTATTATATACATGTAGATCTTAAGGCACGTGACTATTGTCCCGGATTGTTGTATCTAGGTAACGGCGTACTGGCAGAAATTGCCACCTGGTTCATATGAATGATTTAAAGCCTTATGACATATTGTCATAACTATCCGATTTTGTTCTAATGGTGCTTTTAGCTTGTTAAAATCTTGCTATTTCTTTGATATTTGTGACTTATTATCAATTGCAGTATTATTACATGAATGTGAAGAATCTATGGCCTAAATGTTAAACGTCGATTGTTTGTCTTTGATATCATTCCCTCGCCTTCACTTCTATGGGAATATCCAACCCTGATGAGAACCTAACGTACATAATGTTTACTCCTTGCAGATGCATTTTTGCGAGCTTAGTCATATTTTTTTTGCGTTATTGAGAAAAAGCATACCGAGTAAACTGTAAAGAGTGTTTTTTATAGTAAATGGTTGACGTCATTGACAATAGAGATAGGTGTAGTTATGTAGCCGTAACTTTGGTTGACCGCACACGTGGTGCTGTTGCTATATGTGACTACACGTGTACACAACGTATTCACATGTCGTAGTTCAACTGTCATTGTATACATACTGTACACGTCACAAATACAATTTAAAAAATAAAACTCAAAGTTTGTGTCCAAAGATGTTGGTGTTTATTTAAAAAACACAGTAAACGACAGAAAACTCGCCATACAATATGTGACAATTCACGAACATTCTTTAACTTCAGTTTTCCGTTCAAAAAACAATGTCTATCAATGGAAGATTTTTCCCTAACCCCGTTATGCTTTTAAATGAATAAAAATAATAATAAAAGAAGGAAAAACCCCGTTTGAGTCTATTTGAGTGGTACATCAGTTTTCCTCCACGTGTCGACGTCCCTTCCGCATTGCTTACATTAGCCGTTCAATATGAATACTCCCCATATACACCAGGGCTAATGTTCGTGTCACTTAAGTCAGCATAAATAATGACAGTTACCCAGAGAGCAACATACACTGCAATTCAAAATACCAATACAGCTGAGCGGGAACAAATGTTTCAAGGACACAGGCTGAATTCTCGCGAAGATATTTACATAAATCGTCAATATGGCGTCAAGTAGGGAGTGCTAGTCCGTCCGATCATTGTGTACTGGTGATTTGTAAACAGCATGCGTAAGGGTTAGAACGTAATTTGTAAGTATCACGCTAAATGGAGCTGTCGAGCCTGGAGGCACGTAGAGGGCGGGCTCTGCTCGATGCAAATCTTGATAGACATTTACAGACAGGAATTTGAGTCGACTGACTTAGTGATTTTATAGTAGAAAATCCCGAACAAATCACTCTCTGTCGTCAGTGTGACATTTACGTTATACCTAAACAATACGGCACAGTATTTAAAACAAAAGAAAGAAAACAGAACACTCTTCATACACCAGGCGCCAATTTCACGAACATTCCTTTACTTCAGTTTTCCGTTTAAAAACAATATCCTTAAACGAAAGATTTTCCCATAACTCAGTTATGCTTTCAAATTAACAAACAAATAAAAGAAGTTGTTTCCTTAAAGTAAAGAATGTTCGTAAAGCGAGGGATAACCCCTGTTTGACTCCAGTCATTCATAAGTTTTCCTCCCCGTGTCGAAATCCCTTTAGCATTGCTTACATTGGTCGTTCAAGCCGATATCTGAACACTTCCCAGATACAGTTATGGCGAATGTGTCATTAGAGTCAGCATAAAGAATCAAAACAACGGGAACGAACGTTTCAATGAAGCAGGCTGAATAGTCCCAACAGAGTTATCTTGGTTAGTTTGGCGGGAATTTTCATAAATGTTATAAATGGAGTCAGACAGGGTGTCCTGGTGCTCGTGGTCATATTATACTGGTGACTTTTAAACAGCGTACGTAATGATTATATGGTTAATCTTTGATTGACATTTACTGACGGGAATTTTAGTCGACTGACATTTTGCGCTTTTACGATGGAAAATTCCGAAATTGTTAACGCTTTGTGGTCAGTGTGACGTTACATGTAACGTTAGGCTTAAATAATACGGCGTAGTAGCCATTTGTAATCTATAATCGGTATCTTGTATCATTCCATCACGCTTAGCTGAGACAGTATGGAGTTTACCATATCGACAACATTGATCTATTCACTATTTAGTACATGTATTGCCAGTATTTCTATTAAATTCATGTAATTTCCAACACACACAGAGGCTTGTTTTGTGTTCTCAAATCACAGGATACTTGCTGTACTTATTACTGTAAACAATGAAAACAACATGATGAGTTAGAGAACTTTAGCATTTTGAAAAGCTCAAATTAGTCTCGTCCTTGTATTGACTGAATAATGTGTAAAAGTGAGTTTTGAAAGGAAGAGGAGTTCGAATGTCATGAGTCCTCTGGTTGTAAGCTGTAAACGAGAACGCATGCAACAAAATTCTTAATTGCTCATTCCGGATCCTTTCTTTAAAAGAAATTATGAGTCGTTTCTTATATTTCAGTCAATAACGAAACACAGAGAAGATAAGCTTATAATAAAACAGCGAAGCACTGTTAAGTGAAGTCATTCAATTTCGCTGCGTCCATTACATAAGGCGTGCTGCAGTGTATCTTAAGTGTGAACTGTAGAACCTATCTTGTATTTAAATTACTTACTATCTCTTGCTGAAATTCAGTTCGGACCCAAGATATTTTGCAATTACTAGATCTGTGTTTTTGTCCCATTTCCACGATTTTTAATGTTATTTTAATTAGAGTTGAGCAATGAACATAAACTACGCTGTTAATTTATAATTTGCTGTATAGATAATCAGGTTGAAAAAAAATTGATGACCTACATATGTATCAATGGATGTTTTGTTTCACTCCAGGATTTGGTTAGGTAATCTGACAGTCAATTACTAGTGTTATCAAATTTATTGACACATTGAATGTAAATATTGAAACCAATTAACAATTGATATTAGTCAACCTGTGCAAATTCCATAACATTTTAGAATGAACAAATTGACAGAATGCTATTACATTGTAAGAGGAGGACATCCTTTTTTATTACTGCTTCGTTTTGTCAACATGTGCATTTTGACGAATCTTTTGGTCTGGTTTGTTTGTGTTTTACGTCCTATGAACAGCTATGGTCATTTAAGGACGTGCAAGTTTTGGTGATGGAGGAAAGCCGGATTTGCCGGAGAAAAACCACCGACCTACGGCCAGCACCTGGCGACTGCTCCACGTAGGTCTCGAACCCGCTACCCGTTGGTGGAGGGCTAGGGGTAGCAGGATGTCAGACGCTTTTATCACTTGGCCATCGCGGCCCCCTTTGATTAATCTATACACATGTCTTTTTGTTATTTCCGTTATTAATTCAAAAGAAATATTACACTTATATTGTGCCTGGTGATGGCAACCGATTTTGTTTTCTTTTGTTTTTATTTGTTTTCTTTCATAGTTTTAGTTCATTATTCCATGGCGTATATAATTATAAAATAAAGATTTCAGAAATAGTATACATGCGTTTCTATGAATTCCTTATATGTAAATGTGTTTTTCAATTTAATACATCAAAGTAATAATATGCATAATGTGTGCATTAGTTCGTCTGAGCGTTGGAGATATAAAATACCTATTTTTGATATACAGTTTGTGCAATTCTTTTTATGTGCAGATAAATATGTTATCTTAATTTTCTCATTTCTATGGGATAAGAGTAGTGTTACTTGTCTCAGTTACTGGCATCTCTTCACTTCAGTTTTCTCCAGATCAAAGGATTGAGTACATCCCTTTTCGAAAGTTTGCAATTCTGCAAATACCCTTTCAATTGTTTTCAAACCGTATAGAAACAATGGACTAAGCGATTTAATATACTGATAGAACGTGTTTTGGAGACTCTGGAAGTCGCCCGGTCACATAAAGGTTTCCATTGACCTTTGTGGTTCTTTCTTACATATCGAGCCAGTACACACAATTTACATAGTGTAATCAGCAAATGCTCAAATATGTTGATCCATACACAAGGCTTGGTGCTCCCGTTCAAGGAAACATATTTACTTGTATAAGAGCTACACAATCTCCAGGCGTGTCTGACTCTCATTAGACGTCGTTTAGAGCACATGAATTTTAGATAGATGGGTCCGTCTTCGTTTCTATAACGATAATTTGGAGGCAACAACACCTTAAGCCAAACTACCTGTAGGATATCGGAAACACATTATTCTCTTATATCGAATTGCCTTGTAAAAATCATGGGAGGGATGTTCGCCACGGTCCCTTATCAGTACCAATTAAGACGTGAAAACAGAATGAATGAATTGTCTCCACAAAATCCCGGTTAACCAAATGGAATAGGAACTAGTTCATTTACCATGTCAATTACCTTTTCAGACATGAAACAGGACGACTTATGACCCCCTCTACCCCATAAATCAATGTATTAAAATCAGCATCCTGACTATCGCATGTAACGATCATCATGATTCCTGTATTCCATGTGGTGGAAAACAAGTTGATAATGGATGTATCTAGGTCATGACCGTTGTATGACAGGACACGTTGATTATGAACAGTTCTGGAATAAGTACTACGTAGGGCTGGCAAGGTCTCGCTTCCGTTTCTGCACATGGAGGTATATGTTTGTGTACTCGAGGAAGATATTTTATTCTTATTTGCTCAAATAAACCTGTGTAGAGTATACTATGGTCTTTGTTTGATATTTTCGTTTCTGTGCTGTATAGTGACATGCCACCGTGAGCGTGGGAAATACGGAACAATAACAAATGTCGATATCCATGTACAAACACGCACATATATGGAGTGACACATGACCATTCTCTATAATAAATCTGTCCACTTGTTTCAATGCCAGTGTTCGTCCATAACATAGATAGTTAATTTGTTTCAAAAGGATAGAGATTGTCTTCAATGAGAACAGGGTCATTTTGCACCCGTTTCTGAAAACTGTTACCTAACACGACAATCCCTTTAATAGTTGTCCTAACGTTAGTAATGTAATATAAACCTGTTACACAGTTTCAAACATTTCCCCACTTCAAAATGAAGGTTATCTTCTTACTACATCTCCTCTCCCTCTGCAAGCATGAATATTAAAAATAACGATATTACGCAATGTTAAAATATCAACAACTTCCAAAGATTTTATTATACAACTTTACAGATATCAAATATTGAAGTTTTAACAGAATAGTTACTGTAATATGTAATAGCAACCATAAGTATTTTGAAAAGGAATAACAAAAACTGATGAATTGCCATATGTGATGAATATCCGTTGTTACATATTTATATATATATACACATTCATTATACAAGTATCAGTTTTGCCGAAGCCAAAATGGAGTGAAATCATTGGCAATATTTCAAGTCACGTGTTTTTGTTGTTGCATTGTTTTGGTATGTGTAGATTAGAGTACTCCGCATGACGCTGACTTTGGCGACCATCACCAGCCATATTGTGAGCAGATTCGGAATGTCTCTAGCATCACCTAGGGCTGACCAGTGCGTAGAAGTGGCGTAAGGCCAGCAGAACAATAAGTATGTAACAACTTTATACAGAATAGAGCAAGGTTTACAGTAGTGTTTATAAAGAGTACATGTACAATATGACTGTTAACGTTATTTTGAAAGCATGTCAATATTATAATGATAGATTATCACACTGTATTTTCATTGTTTGTGAGAACATTTTTTTCATTGCGAGCACGTGGATATGGATTTTATCTACGTGCAAGCGATGAGAAAATTGTTCGAACGACAAACACTGAAAATATTATATGATAAAAAATGTATCATCTATATACTTCTACCTTATATATTTCTCCATTTAAAAAAACTTAACTAAACACTATGTTATCCAAATGACTTCTGAGCGCAATGGTCAACGATCGCCTGTGACAAACGTAAACAAATAGCAGTTTTGCGCGGAGAATACAATGAACCTTAAAACTACGTAGAATTATTTTTTTACAAATTCTATCGTCATTGGCTTTCCATATGCACATTTACACCTCAAAAGGTGTTGTTATTCTCACACTATTTTTCCGTACCTTTGTATTGATATGTTTATGACAGACTATTTTCTTACGTTGATCACTTTTGTGTGGACACTATTTCCGGTTATGGGCGTCATCTGGCGCGAGCAGACGTTCTTTTTTAAGAAAATACGTTCCCAAGTGCTGGGAAATGGGGAAATCCGTTCTCAAGTTGTTCTCAAGTTGTTCTCAAATTGTTCTCAAGTCGTTCTCAACTTTTCCTCATACTGACAACCAATGATAATTAAATTCTCATGCTACTGGTAGGTGGTATAAAGTAGTATATAGATGATAAAAAACATTTCTTATCTCTTTACTGTTTTTATTAAATGCATCACTCCTGATATTCCACTGGTGAAAATGTAATAAATAATTGATTTAACGATCAGCAAGAATTTTCAATATCATTTGTTTTTTATCACGTTTTTGACACTTGTATTAACGTCAAATATAATTTGTTTTCACAGTATTCCCTCCTTGTCCAAGAGTTATACCTAACGGACAGTTCGAAGAACCGTGTAAAGACAACGTGGCTGAAGTGTGTACATTTCAGTGTAACTCCGGATATACCAGTGTAGTACCGTCTAATACAGTGACGTGTGGACAGGATGGACAGTGGAATGAAAATCTACAGCTACTCTGTCAACGTAAGTGCATAATGTAAACTATTGAAAACAATGCAATAAAGATTTTGAGAAGAGTAATTTCAGATTTATTGATGGGAAAACTTCATTAGTTACATTTAGAAACATTATACGGTTACAGAATATGATGTCCAGTGCTCAGAAACACTTTGAAGCAAGCATCACGCTGATGTATTCGAATTGCTTTTGGTCGATGTGATTAATAAATAATTCACTGGCATTTTTGGGAAATATTTTAATTTTCCTTTTCTTTATGAAGTTGTGCAAATATGAAAATCACATATGACTGCATAAAATATAAACATAAACTTACATTACACGTATTAATTTCAGTAAAAGTGTCGTCTCCTCCCGGCAATACAGATACAAACCAGCAGACAATGATTTACGTTAGTGCTGGACTTGCGGGACTTATCATCGTATCAGTCACAATAGTGACGATTATATTCATCTGGAAAAGAAGGTAAAACTATTAACAGCTAATTCTTAATCCTTTTAGAAAATTGTTATTAATTAAAATAGTCTAATACAATAAATAGGCATGTCAGATTATATTTGTAATAAACACGTTAAACCCTACAGCTATGATATATTTTACTATAGTCCTAAATAAATAAAACAAAATAGGTTCATACAACAAAGTTCCAAAATACGTATATGTATGTAAGGAAATATATTTGATTAAAAAATATATCGATGTTAATGTAGATGTTCTGTAATGAACATCTAGGCTTAAAGTTCTTTTTATACGAAACACATTTCTAAAATAAAAATACATACAAATCACAATTATTTGAGCGATGTTCACATTTCAACAAACAATTTCACACCAAGAGAAACATTATTTGCATATTTCATATTACGGACTAAGCGAGGTCATTGTCTAACAAAGAGAAACAACGATGAATAACTTCCTGTTTACGATGTATATAGATATTTCGAAGCATTTCTAGTATATACATGTAAGAATATAAACACGTGATACAAAATGACCGACTTCCTGTTTACGATTTACGGGGTACGTTTCAAAGCATACCAAGGGTATCAGATGCACGACTCCTATTGTTTTCTATTACCAAATGTTCTCGTCAATTTAGAGGACAATGAGATCATTCATGACCACGGGTTAGTTAACAAAAGACCAGGATTCGCTAAAGTTTGGTAAGATTGCTTTCGTACCAGAGTGGTGAGTGAGGTGTTACCGGTATTGTCCAGTTCTATAAACATGATAGCTTTGCAGGACCAAAATTATCAATCGAACAAATGTCAAATATAACATTTGTTTGTATGTTATTCCCCCAGCATCTTTTGGGAGGGATGCCAGGGTGGGGGTGCCCCGGGTTCATCCCTCTTACATTGTACATAATGTAACCTCACGCAGGAGGCCTCATTCACTCTTCTCTTTCATTTCTTCTCTCAAACTCCAAATAAGTTAATTCTTTCATTCTCATTCATTAAAATAATAATATTAAATTTTTTCAAAATGATATACTAAATTACACAAACCATTCCTTCCATTCATATTCAAATATTGACAGTACATTCATATTTATAAATTCATTAATATGCCTAAAAACCTACTTTATTGATTTGAGATTGCTGTATTTTCCTCAAATTTAGATCAGATAAACCAATTTATGTTACTGAAAATGATGTTGCTGTTTTCAAATATAACAATCACCGATCAAAAATAAGGAAAATATTCGAAAATATTATAATTTGATTTTTCTAGAGCAAAAATAGAAAATGATGCATATTTTATTTCAGATATGTTGAAAACTATGAATATGAAACCAACCTGTGATGGAAATCACTGGTAGTTTGATTTCGAATAAGTATTTGTTGTAAACAAATATAGTGTTTGTAGAGATGTACATTCGTTTTTGTTCTTAACTTCTGTTCAAACCGCTCAACTTTTGAATTTGCAACATGCACCGTTTTGAAATAAAAATTAATGTAGTAAAAATGCAATTCATGGAGACACCATTCACCTAACTTTAGATAGCTAGTCTTTTCGGCAAGGTTCAATATTAGATTACCCTGCTAATATCAACACACGAAAACATATAACTCACAAAACATCGTTTTGAATTCCTGTTGATAAAAAATACTATTAAACAAGAAGAACCTCTGGCAATTATCAGGGAAGAACTTTATTTTGTATTAATAGGCGAGGTATATCCAGTCAGTCAACTAGAAGGGCTGAACCGAACGTATATTATACGTCTACCCCAAGGGTGCCGCCTCCCTCAGAAGAGATGCTTGCTTCCGGAGTGGTTAACCCAGCCAAGTATGAATTAGCTAGCCCGTCACAAGAGAAAATGAAAAATCCACCCGCAGCAAATCTTCCAGCCCCACCGTACTCTGCCAGACCAGATAATAGTTATGATACCCTCCCAAGGCCTGCTCACGCAAATCGATGCTTTGATCCACCCGCAGCAAATCTTCCGGCCCCACCGTACTCTGCCAGACCAGATAGCAATTATGATACCATCGCAAGTGGATGCTTTGACCAAGCTCCTCCTTACGAGGAACCTATCGGTCTTGGTGTTTCAGTGAGATCGGAGACAGCGGTTGTCGCTCTGCAAAGTGAAAATCCTGACTATTTGACCTTGATTTGAGCAAAAGGTAGCTAGAAACCATATCATTTTTTTCTAAGAATTTTTTTTCCAGATCTCCTCAATGATAAATTACACTCAATAGTTTCATGAACAAACATCTTCGATCAAGCATTATTATTTTTTTTCCAATTATTCAAATGTTAAAGTAACAAAAATATCTTTAAAAAATTGACAGTTTATTTAATGAGTGTTTTACGCAAAAATGAAATTAAGATGAAATGGAGGTCAGCCAAGAAACAGAATGATAAAAAGAGTTATATTATATATCAATGTACTTGTGTCGTCGATACGGTCTCGGTTGAAATATTGTCTTTTCATAAAATTATAACAACATTGGTTCTAAAAAAAGGTTCCCTAAGGTAAAGGTACCACTACATCATATTATCGCAGAGAAGAGTTCCATTTTAGACAGGTTTACTTGGAATATGATCTTTTGTGTTTAGTAGTTGAAGCAATAGAAAGAAGATTTTTCAGGTTCGGGGTTACTTTTGTCAGCATTCATCTCTCATAGTGTAAAGTCATAATGTTCGGACAATAACAAATGTTAAGCATATAATATGCGGTGTATTGGTTTCGAAATCGATCGGTATTTTTTTAGTCCATTTCTATTTATTTTTGGTTTGTGTTTTTTTTACTCAAAATTCGAACAACTATTATTCTATAGAAATAATGCATTTCGAGAGAAGATTTCTACGGCAAAATTATGTAAGAAAACGTAAGGAACAATTTCATGATAGTGAAAATGATGATAACTATTTTTTTGGTGAAATTCTTCAACTAAATATGAACACTCCAAACATATCCTAAATCTATCTATACTCAAATAACAGTAAAGGCTTAAATGGGGGAAATGCATTTACGGGTAACCTGTAATGAGATTATCCATTTACAGGTAACCTGTATTTAGAACATACATTAACAAGTAAACTGTAATTTTTAAAAATGCATTTAGGGGTAACTTGTAATTAGTAAATGCATTCATAGGTCACCTGTAATTATATAATGCTTTTTACAGGTAACCTGTAATTAGAACATGCTTTTACTGGTAACCTGTAATTAGAAAATGCATTTACGGGTGACCTGTATTTATATAATGCATTTACAGGTTACCTGTTACCAATTTGTACTGCAGCATATCAGCAACTGAAATCATGCAACATCGCAACTTTAGATTCCATTAGTTTAGGGTAGAATTGGACACGTTTGCCTTTTCAGGCGTGTACGTTTTTGTTAAATAATTAACACAATAACATTTTTCTCTGTTTTCAATATAAAACTGACAAGTTATGCTTTCTATCAGACTAGTACATGAAAACTATTATCTTATTAAATTACATTGCTATTTTTTATTTAGTTTTATATTTTGCATTTGGCCACAATATATAATTTGTACAATATGTGTCGATTATAGTTTTGAAGTTTGTCTTAACTCATTTTTTATTACTTATTTGTTTTATCCAAATCAGAAATACACACGTGTTAAGGAAACAGACGGCTTTATTTACTACCAGTGTAATAAAATGTTCAAGTAGTACTCCAGTGTATAGCTCAGCACTTCGAAGTTCTTTTTTATATATCAATGTTATTATTAATCTTACATGATTTTTAAAAATCTTTCATAAGCTAATAAAAAACTAGATTCTTGTCAACCCAATATATCTTAACATTTAGGAATTATATTAATAACACCTTTTTGCATTTATAACGTTATCATTATGTAGATATATATTTTTCTATATTTGAAGTTTGTATGTATGTTTCAAATATATTGTATTGTCATTGCTCGCCAATGTCTTCACGGCTTATGGCATTGAAAAAAGTGCATTTTATTTTCTTAATTCGATTGTATTTAAACATTTTTTTAGTTTTTTGATATTTACATTTGTAAATTAACATTTTTTATATTTCAAGTTTGTATATACTTATTTTACAAAAGATATTGTATTGCCATTGCTAGCAAATGTCTTCACGGCTTATGGCATTGAAAAATGTGTATTTCATTTTCTTAATCGATTGTATTTAAACCTTTGTTTTAGATATTTACATTTGTAAATTAATATTTTTCTATATTTCAAGTTTGTATATATCCTTTTTTTTAAATACTGCATTGTCATTGCTCGCCAATGTCTTCACGGCTTATGGCATTGAAAAAATGTGTATTTTATTTTCTTAATCCGATTTATTTAAACATTTTGGAGATATTTAAATTAATACTTTCATACATTTGTTGTTTGTATATATGTACTTTTTGGATTTACTTCAACTGTCATCACAACCAATGCAACGATATCAAAAATCGAATATAGGTTTCAATGTTTTATTTGGTTTCCTCCTGCGATGTTTTTAAAAAAATATTATTTGATCTTCAAATAACTATCAAAAGGCTATTTTAGGTTCATTTTAAATGTTGCTGATGCATCAATATATATATAATATACATGATAAAAATTAAAGATAAAATGCCCAGGTGAAGTAGGAAAGTGTAGAAAAAATAAAATCTAAAAACCGACTAGAAAAACGAGCTGCTTTCACCCTTCATATGTCTCTGCAGGTTCTATGATAGTTAAAGCATGGATATGAAACAGGTGATCAAGAAGCAACAAATGCTTAAAACAGACCGAGGATCAGGCAAAGCAGGTAAATGATACAGCGAAATCGAAAGAGTTAAAGAACCCTCAAAAGCCTTGTGAAGGGTGCAGGCATCTTATTTTTCTAGAAAAAAGGGCAATAACTCTTACAAAAATCCTTAAAAATTTACCCACACACCTCTGTTGGGAAAGGTACATATATAATAAGGAAGGTCGTTTTTTTATAATTCATATTAATTGTAATTATTTATATAAAACTTTCAAAATCATTTGTTTGCATCATTTACAAATCTTTATCACTTACAACCATTTTCTTTTTCCTTTTTTTTTTTAAATTACAAATAATTGATAATATTGAGGATTCAAATAAGTTGTTTGCGTCACTTAAAAATCTTTATCACTTATAATCATTTTCTTTTTCCTTTTTCCTGTAATCGTCTAGGATACAGAAGTTACGAGTTCACGTAAATAATTTACGGGTATCCGTAAATTCACGAACACGTCGTGAAACGGCACCCTAGTACTAATGTATCTGCTGCATAGCGGAGATAAGTAGTCACATTTTCAGCACATATTCCATATATAAATGTAATGCTTTACAAATCATAAACGTATTCATTTATTATACTTACTTCCCTAATTTGCAGTGATAGTTTTAGTTAAATTGTATTTGCTTGTTATTATGCAATAAAGATTTAATTTTCGTCATGAGTTTCTTATCAATTTCGTGAAATAGCAGGAAGGGGCTTCCAAATTAAAAAAAGCAGCCAACATGTTAATTTACAATTTGTACGAATTCATATAGCACTTAATCAAATTTGATGTCACTTTCACTAAACTATCGCTCTGTGTTGTATGTTAACGAAAAAGAGTTCCAATTTATCCTGCGTTTTCTCACGTGGAGTTACTTGCCCACAAATTTACTATAGGATTCGATCTCTGGATTCAAATAGCTATGGCGGAAAACTGCCCATATTTCCCCATCCTCGATATCCAGGGGTTCCGCTCACGTTCGTTCTCTACACCCCTGGAATATGTCATAGCAAAATCGAAGGCTAAGTGTGCACCGCCTTGTGGACGAGACGAGAAGACTAATTTGATCCGTTG
>JAUMHH010185053.1:0-14645 GCA_032359455.1 Chlamys rubida | reverse complement strand
GATTTCATTTGGAGAATATTTTGCCATGATTGTTTAGATATCCAGGTGAGCGATACAGGCCCTATGGGCCTCTTGTTTAAAATGGCATTAGGAGGCACGGTAGTCTAGTGGTAGGACGCCGGGCTTGTGACCGAAGGGTTGCGGGTACGAGTCACGTCACGACACTGTGTTGTATCCTTGAGCAAGATACTTAACGCCGCTTGTTCCAGTCTACTCAGCTGTAAATGAGAACATGGTTGGGCAGTGCTAGAATTGTTGAATGCTAGCTGTGAGCGCCAAAATGGCAGCACCGGCTGTATGCCCTCCAGGGAGTTGAGAAAGAAATTGGCTGGTTGCAAAGGCCCTATAATCACGGATAATAATTTGTGAACCGCTTTGAAACGACCTACGAACTAGGTTGTGATAAAGTGGTATAAAAGAACCTCAAATTATTATTATAATTATTGTCAGAAAATCTTTAAATGGTTTAATATACGATAAAGGGCAGCAAAGGGAAGTAATCAACCAATGAAAAAATATGTATAGAGAGGTATATCGTTTTAAAATTGTGTGTTTGTAGGTGGTTGGAGCTAAGGTGGTGACCAATGCCAGAAGCCCAGGCTCCAAATGCTACGGATTTGTCACCATGTCAACAGCAGACGAGGCCACAAAGTGCATACAACATCTTCATCGTACTGAGCTCCATGGCAAAATGATTTCTGTGGAAAGGGTATATATTAGTAGTACTGGTTTGGGTATAGTTAATGATGATCCTTTTTCAGCATTTTGGGGGGGAAAAGAGAGAACATAATTCACCTTCGTGTAATCTTCACCACTAAATCTGTCTTAAAATGTTCCATCTAGAAGAACAACCATGTAATAAAGAACCAAATGTCGGATATGTATTTGTGTAATAGGACAAAATGTCTAATGTCAGTTTGTGTAATGAAGCCATGTGTTTGAGGTCAATTTGTGTAATAAGGCCACATGTCCAATATCAATTTGCAAAATAAGGTCAAATGACTATCAATTTGTGTAAATAAAGTCAGATGTCAAATATCAATTCGTCGTTCGTAAGTTAGACGTCAAAAAATGTCGTTAATAAGGTAAATGTCAGAAATGTCCTTTTAAAGTTAGACGTCAAAATTCAATTTGTTTAATAATCTCAAATGTCCAATGTCAATTTGCATAATAATAAGGCCAAATAAATACCAATTTGTATAAATAAAGTCGGATGTCAAAATTCAATTTGTGTAATACTGTCTAATGTCAATTTGTGTAATAAGGCCAAATGTCTTAATATCAATTTGTTTAATCAGGCCAAGAATGAGCCTGGTGCTCAGGTGAAAGCTGCCACAGCCCCTGGAACTACTACAAGGAAACCAGATGCCAGATCTCCTGCCGACAAGAAGAGTACCAGTACTACTCCGCGCAAAGACGACCGAGGTAGATTCTCTCACACTTCGGAGGGGGGCCCTGCTGAACACGGGGCTGACTAGGGATTTCACTATCTAAATGTTAAACTTTCCACCTGTGTTTCTTCTTGGAATTCCAGTTCTTAATTAGTGACCTCCCATATTTGTACTTAAGGCATTTTCTGGAATATTTTCCTATAGATTTCAGAAATATTTTACATAAGTGCAGAAAAAAATGCATTATTAGTGGGTATCAGAATATTGTTTTGACTTTTTTTTTTAATATTTGCCAATTTTTGCTTTGTGTTTCAGATAAAAAAGACAGTGACAAAAAGTCGGATGATAAAAAAGACAGTGACAAAAAAGATGTGAGGAGAGACTCGAGGAGAGACAGTAAGCCAAGTTCACGTAGTGATGACAGGCGACCCCACTCCAGCTCCAGGCACGACTCGCACAGACGTTCTTCGGGATCAGGTACGGCATAATGTACTTTAATGCTGGAAATCGCTTCAAAAGTCCTGATCAATAATCATTAATTGATCATAAAATTAAGGGGAAATAAATTCGCCAATATGGATAAAAAGTGATAAATAATTTAAAATACCTAGCTAGTTTTTGTTCTACAGTCAGTCAAACCGTAATTGATAAGTCATGATTTATTAGTCATAGTAGGAGGTAAAATGACTTATCATTGATTAAATTGATTAATTAGAACAACTCTGGTGAACTTCATTGTGGGGGAACGCTTGGGTGTAATTTCTTTTGTTTAGAAAAAATACATAAAATATATAATAATAGCTGTGTTTGAAATGATAAAAATTTTCAAAATGAGAATATTAGATGTTTCATTAAAGTTGTTGTCTGTACTTTTGGATAACAATTATATCTGAAGTATATGTATTTAACAAATTGCGCTACAGACGAACACACTTTGATTAAATACAAAATTATTTTTAGTTCCAAGTCGGGTTTAAATAATCGCATTTTACAATGTGTTGAATATATCATAACAAAGAACATGAAATGGTTTAGATAAGGATTAAAATATATAAATTTTGATAAGGAACGAAAAAATATTTTAAATTAGCTCTGAAATGTGGTATTTACCTCCAGAAATACTTATATGGTCTTCAACTCTGAAATAGACTGAGGTTCCTAAAAGTAAATTTGTGTTACGTTTGCAGACAAACCGAGGACTGTGGTGATGGACAAATCTAAGGGTGAACCAGTGGTCAGGGTCAGTAGCCGTGACCGGTCATCTGGTCGTGTGTCCAAGTCACCCTCCAAGGCCAAGTCCACCACATCCACCACTGACCAGAAGTCTCCAGCGTCCGCCGCGAAGCCCGCTCCGGCCAAAGAGGGAGATGCTCCCAAAAAGGATGATAGCAAGGATACACTTTCATTTGATAAAATACAGGTATATTTTATTTATACTAAATAGAACTTTTAAATATTTCAAAATCTGTCATTGCTATGGGAATATTCCAGAGGTCTGATTATGGCTGTTTTCTTTTATCGCGGTCCAAACGGTTGAACCGGTTGGACCAGTTGTTCGTTTATGAAATAAGGTTGACCCAGTAATCTGATGCTGCTTTCAGACGAGCCTTGACAAAGCCTTGCAAGGCCTGCATAAACATTTGCAGGTCCGCAAGGATTTATACCCAAAAATAATACATTTAAAAACGAATGTACCGGTTGTTCTGCATAAACGAACAGGCCATATGTCTACATTGAATGATTTCAAACTAAATGTGACCATTCAAATTATAGTCCGACAGAGGTGATCATAACAAAAAAAAAATAAACAGCAATGAGTTAAATTGGGTGAACATTTCTACATAATCTCTATAAATTGACTATAGTAATAAAGAAGCAAAGGTAGTAGACTTATTTCGAGGCCATACGTCACCGGCTATCAAGCCGATTACAATAAAAAATCAATTGATTTGCCCTTTCTGGGTCTGATTATTTATTACGAATTCCATAATACATATTAAAATTCATTATTAAAATCAAAATGTCAAATGTAACATACAATGTAAAGTATGCATTAAAAGTCATTTATTTTTATGAATTTTCATTATATAATTGATGATAATGTAAAAATTAAAAAACTGCATAAAAGTTGCTTGATATCCATTCATTACAGAAGAACAAAACCTAATGTATAGTTAACAACTCTATTGATGTGCAATAGTGTTCTCGCAATTTTTGGGTATTCAGTCCAACAAAATTTCGAACTAATTATGCAATCGATCATCAATTAGTTTATTACTGCTGATTACAAACTGATTATCTATTATGATTTTAAACCAATTGCCCATCACTATCAACATCAGCTAATTGACTGCAAGATCGTAGAATCACTAGAATGATTGGATAAAGATGTGTCCTTGAGCAGGATGCTATATCCTTGCTTCTTCCACTAGCCAACAGTGGATTAAAAACTGGTCTGGGTTAGGTATTTCGTTTTCTTAGCAGTAGTATTCAAATGACATGACCTTATAAATGAACCAGGACACTACACCAATATTGCTTAACTCATTGATCCCTGAAGACACATTTGAACCCTTCCAATTCAAAGGTTTGAATAGTTCATTATGAAATTTCAGAGGTGAATGAGTTAATGATAAAAATTATACAGCAGTCATATTTTGACTGAAGTCATTTGAAGGCTTGCATCCTTAAATTTTGTTGTTTAGGAGGAGAGAGAGCGTGAACGTCTGCGCCAGAAGGAAAGGAAGCTAAGGGAGGAAGAAAGAGTAAAGAAACAGGAGATTGAGTTTGAGAAACGTCGCCAGCGTGACGTTCATATGAAGCAGCGTGCAGAGGCCATCCGACTTGCCAGAGAACGTGAACGCCTTAGGTAAGTTCTGTATGAGCCGCTTTTTGTCCAATTGAGTACATCAAGGATATCCATAAATCCTATTTACTTACATTTATAGAAGTTGCTTGAAATACTTATGGCCATCTTCTTGATAAAAGTTTCGAAATTAAATTGATTTCAAGATCCTCCTTTACGGGAATGTAACAAAACTTTGTGAATTAGGACTTGACTTAATAGTTGTAAATTTCCGTTCCATTGCAGGAAGGAAAGGGAGAATTTGGAGAGAGAACGCTTGGAGACTCAGCGACTTGAGCGGCTTCGTGCAGAGCAGATGGAACGAGAACGTCTCGAGAGAGAACGAGAAGAAAAGAGACGACTTGAACAACTTAGGTAACGAATATAGAAATGTAAAGGATGGGACAACTGTTTGAATGCTTACATCGAGATATCTTCTTTACTTCAACATGAGAGTTGTGAAAAAGTTGTCACAATGAAATTGATGTTTTAGAAATTAGATCTCAAAAGTATTTCTTAAAATAGAAGTGTGTAGACTATTAAAGTGGCACTGTTTTTGTTGGAAATATATTCAAGAGACTGACTACTAGTCCTGGATTTTTTATCCCATTTTGTTTTAAACATGGCCGACTTTTATTACCATCATATGCAGTTGTGGATGTTCTTCTGTATTTCCTGATACATGGTTTCTTGAGTTGTTGCCCCTTCATTTAAACCAAACAAAGAATTATACAGAGTTTGTTTTTTGTATAGATTGGCAGAAGCAGAGCAGCGACGAGCAGCACTAAAGCGTACTTATGAGTCACGTGGGACCCGGGACAACGACTGGTCACAGCCCAAACGAGCGTAAGTATCACCCAAAACATGTATTATAAATGGTCATTCGTCTTTGTACCAACACAATGGCTTGGTTACGATGTTGCCTTCAGGAAAGAAATAAATCATATGTTGAAAGTAAGCTTACTATTGTCAGTATAATGCAATGTACTTTAATAGAAAATGGTAGGTAGCTTCCTGGATGCACACCGTCCTTAAATGACCATAGCTGTTGATAGGACGTTAAACATTACTAAACCAAACCATCCTGAATGCACATTTGCATCCACTTTCACAATGATTTTCCAAATCTCGACAAAATACATACAAGGAAACTGGGCAAGTGGTTATTCATTCTTAAATACTGAAGAATGAAATTCGCGAGGGTTTAATCTTTTTAAACATATTTAATTTTCACATGGAGTTGTTTTGATGAGGCGAAAGAGTCGTGGTCTGTGCAGGTGTATCAAGTAGGGGGATGCTGTTCAGTAATAAAGTTACTCAAACCGCTAAGCCACAAGGTTACAATATCCTTCAAAATACCCTGTTTTTGTCGCGCATGTCAGTTGTAATAGGACAAAAAGTGCTGAAATTCAAGACGGTTGATATATACAAAAAAGTTTCAATAATGTATTCTCTGTAATGTGCAGTTACCGGAAATGCGATGTCGCCAATCTCCAAGGTAAATTTGGTAGATAAATTAAAAAATGTACAAGCGACAGTCCATCTTTGTAAATTTAAACTTTGGTATTATGAAATCCGATAACTCACTTTAACCCTTTCACCCCTATGTAACTTGAGTAGACTCTACCATGCATTGATTTGGATGAATCCATTATGGTCTACAGTGGTGAAAGGGTTAACAACGCACTCATCGGTCACCATGGTGTCAATTCACAGCTCTTCTTAATTCACATCTCTTCTTGTTTTTGTTACAGCAACAGATTCAACGATAACGATACACGAGATAAGGGTAGGGACAATAGACCGAATCGTGACGCCAACCGCTTCAATGACCGTAACTCCGGTTCTGGTGCTTCTGGTGGGGCTAACTTTGAGCGTAAGGTAGAGCGGTATGACCGCCGGGAAGTCAACCGTGTACCGGAGAACCGTGGCAATGACAACAGGGCAAGTGGGCGACAGTTTGAAGAAAACCGACGAAGCGGTGGACGGGGCGAGGATACCTTCCGCGAGGAACAGAGAGACGAACGTCGTACAGACGACAGATTTGCCAGGTGAGCATTATTTGAACGTTGTTCCTGGGAGAGTTGATAATTGATACAAATATCTTGCAAATGTATATTTCTGTCCCACATAAATTCTCATATTGTCGTATATTAAATCAAAGGTGCACATGGTAGGTTGATGGTTTATCTACAGGCACTCCAGTTTTCCTCCAACACCGAAACCTGGCATGTCCTTAAATTACAATAACTGGTAATCGGACATAAAACACAAACAAAACAAACCAAACACATGCCAATATTAAGTGATGTAAAATTTTGTAACAAATTCTTTCATTTCATTTCAACATATTTTATTGACAAAGAATATTACACTGTCAAAAGGATTGGACAATATAGCCTATATAAGTCCTCTCCATTGATGGTAGAAATATGGACATAATGGATTGATATTATAATAATAAACAAATTCTTTGGAAAGACGTATTGAAGTAAAACACAACAAACATTGCTTGTAGATCATACGACAGGAATGTAAACCATGGTCAGGCACACGACACGGCAAACAGGTCACATGACAGAAACAACATCCGCGAAGACCGACGAGACACAGGCTTCAACCGCAACCAGACTCGGGACCATGTGAGGGAGGACCGACGAGGCATGGACATAGCTCAGGATGACCGACGAGGTGGAAACGTCCGGGAAAACCCGAGGGACAACCAGAGGGACAATCGTAACATGGGCGTCGTAGGAGGGGGACACAACATTAGGGCCACGTCTCCACGACACAATGACAACAGAGGCGAATGGAAGGCAGACCGAGGTGAGGCAGTCTTTGAAGGTATTTGGTATTTGAAAGAGTTTTCATATGGTGCTTTAAGTGTGTGAAGTAAACTATCTGAATTATAATATTCATGTTAAAGAGTCGGTTGCGCATACAAAATTGAATGTAAAATGGCAAATTTTCACTCCTATTTCACCCATGATTCTTTATAATTTAAATTTTGAGAAAAGTAAAATAAAAAAAATAGTTGAGGATGAATGCATTGATTAAGCCAAAACGCTGAAATATTTATGATGAAAACTTTAAAACATGTATCAAAGAACTGCAGTGCCTAGATTAATGAAATTTTAGTGGCAAAACTAAATTTAGTTTTAGTGTCCAACGTAAAGGCCTGTTTTCGTCTCGCCGACACGAAGTAGCGGAAGCGAGACTAAGGTGTTGTTTTTATTGCGACGGCGGCATCAACATTAGGTTTTTGCGTTTAAGTTAGTTAAGGGCTAGACCTACTTAACTTGGACTATAGATGCATCTTAGGAAGTACACCTTAACCCATGCATCAAATGCTGGATGCGGCCTACCTTTCATGGTCTATTGACTTTGTCAGCATCTCCATCAACATTAAGTTTTTGCGTTGAAACTATAAGTGCATTGATTGACAAAGTGGGGCACAGGTGAGGCATTTCAATCCGAAAGGCTTGTTTAATAACAATTTAGCTTCCTTTATGTTTTGACTGAAATTTAAACAGAAGAGCCATACATGGCCCATAGGTCTCTTATTTAAATGTTCGAGTATGAGAATAGGTCCAAAAAATCTCAAAAATTTCGTTAAATTGTGCAAGCAGGTAATGATATGTTGTGTTACTAAAAGATCAAGACTAAATACCACAAGAAATAAATCTCAATGTGTTGTATGTTAGGGAGCAGAAACTGTCAAATGAATAATTCAGTTTGTGTGCATGAAGCAACAAGTGATAGTCCAGCTACAATGGTATGTCTTGTGTATTTCAGATACGCGACAGCAGGCTGACTCCAGGGTTGTTGTGAGAGGTCAGACCAACATGGCCAGCGGAGGACGCGATGCCTGGCAAGGTGGCCACGGTGGTGCCCATGGCAACTACACCAATGTTGTCCAGGACGACCGTAACCGTGGTGGCAACAAGAGCTTCAGTGGCCACAACAATGGTGCCGGTCTTCTAGGTAAGTTTCTCTATTAAACAAAACTCCATTAATATTTTCCATAGATTGTTTACCAGCTTTCTCCTACCCTATGTACAATTTTAACACACACTAACACCTATGACATTGTTGTTGAAAAGTTATAGTTTTGACTGCAATAAGACTAGTTAGTAGTTTAGACTATTATAAGTTATCAACAGAAAGCATAGCCTGTTTTGTTATAAATCAAGTTCTCCATGTATTCACATAATATCGTAATTACAATATGTCTTGCCGATTTTGACCAAATCTTTTGAGATTTGATACATGTCATGAGCTGAAAATCATGAAGATTTGCATATCAGAAAATAGGAATGCTGTAGTAAATTTTACAAAAGTAGGGCAATGACCCTTTTTTTATTCCTATGAAAAAAATGGATTATGATGTTTGTTTTCATTTGACACCAGGAAATGCCCCGCAGAGTCAGAACCGTCAGTGGGGGTCGGGCACCGACAACCGAGGCAAGATGGAGAGCACCTGGACTTCACATAATGCACACAGTAACATGGAGCAGCGTGTGGCGACGCAGCAGCAGGACCGCTGGTCAGGGGGAGTGACCATGCAACAGGAGGCGCGACCCACAAGCTTCACCCAGCCTGTCGCCACAGGCCTCATCAGCGTCCCACCGAACGTGTACATGACGTCTGTTCCTCAACAGTCTGGCATGATCATAAGCAATATCGCAACAGGACGTCAACCTGAGCCGAGGTTTGATGCCTACAAAATGCAGACGGGAGCAATTCGACGGACATACTAAATAAAAATTCTTATTGTTTTTGAAATTTGATATTGAGAAAGATGGACAAAAAATTGAGATGTCTCAAAATTTTGGTGTTAAAAAAAATTTAAAAACAATTTAGCATGTGATGCTTGTCAATGAAGGTCAATACATGTTGAATTTATGACTTGTTGAAACAATATTTTGTCAGCAGTGAAAAGTGCCATTCCGAGTTCCATAGGTAGTCGTCATAGTCTTGAGACTTGGTCCAATCATCTGTAAAGATGGATTGCCTAGCTAGATGGTTACAGTTCCATTGACCACGTTCGATTTGATATGATCAGGTTAACACAATCTCGAAAGCAGTCTCACTGAAATCAATCATGCATGAGGGGAGAAATCATATTTTTTACAATCGTTGACTCTGCTTGGTAGGTTGGAAGAAATTAAGGAATTCCATTCTGTGTGTCCAATTTCATTTACTTGTGTTCAAGTCCTTATTTGTGTAAAACGTGTTATTTTTGTATTGTTATCAATTTGTTTTTACTTGTGAATGGAAATCAAAAGACACTACTGACATTTCAATGGTATTATCATGAATCATTTTGATGTAAATACTTAAATTTTTCTTGAGCATTGCTATGGCTAGGAGATGAACAGACAGTCTTCATTTCCTATCAAAATCCGGATCAACGTTATATTTTCAGATGCTAAATATATGTGATTTTAATCAAGGGATTTGATAATTTGAAGCATTTTTTTTTTTTTAAACTCAGCAGACATACTGTCCGTTTTATTTCAGATCGTCAATTTAAAAGTTGTCTGCTGTTCATTAACTCATAACCCCTAAAGATAAATTTGAGCTCTTCCAATTCAAAGGTTGGAATAGTTCATTATGAAATTTCAGGGGTGAATGAGTTAAACAAATGGTTCAAATCAGCGGATGGACATTTAAGAATCATGTGTCGAAAACATAATTATAGACATATATATATATACGGATATTTGCAGCTGAATTCCACGAAGCATTATTTTCATACACATGACCAAATATTATTTGACTGTTGTCCAGTATGTGTGCAGATTTTATCATGTGGACAAGCATCAATGCATCCAAGTCATAGTCATCCATTTTATTTCATCACCATTCTCATCATCTTCATCAATTTATCATTCTTATCGAGATCGTCAGCTTGTCTTGTTTGTAATTGTCATTGGAAGTGAAATGAATTATGTCGGAAGAAATTTGAAATTGTTTGTTGTTTTTGTTGGCGACTTCATTGGTATTAGACAACCTTGGAACCAAGGGATTTAGAATTGTATTAATGAAGGGGATGTAGGGGGAGGGAGGAATAAAAAAAGGCTACTCCTTAAAATTGGATGGACAGATTTGGACTAAATCCAGTGTGAAGCATTCCTTGGCTTACATTGATTTAATTTTGTATAAATGAAGGGCGAATCAAATTGAAAAAAAAATTGTACGAAGTATTGAAGTATACCTTGGACATTGGTATAAACTGTTGGTTAAGGATGAATCTCTAGTGGGAGTGAAGGGATTGGTTCTGTAACAGGAGAGGGAAAATGCATGACCAGACCGGGGTTCGAACCCGAACTCTAGATGGACGCTCTACCAATTGAGCTACCTGGTCGCTGACGATCGACCCGGTTCAGTTCCAATACATTCGTCTCCTCCCTTTTTCCAAGTATTCACTCACGAAGACACAACTGTTTACAACCCAGGTTCGGGTATCCCCTTGCTAAGCATACACCAAATGCTTGAAACAAAGAGTTGGTCACAGGCACCACTGAAACAGGATAGGAAAAATATACGGCCAGAGCATGGTTTGAACCTGGGACCATCCGAAACTCTTGGACAGACGCTCGACCAATTGGGCTACCTGCTCGCGAAGATGGACCCAGTCCAGTTCCGCTACAGTTCCAATAGGAGGTACTAGAATTAATATTGCTGTTGGTAACTAGTATGAAACATCCCTGGACTGTACTCCAACAGTGTTGGAGGTTTACACGGTAACTAGTATGAAACATCCCTGGACTGTACTCCAACAGTGTTGGAGGTTTACACGGCCAGATACTTTTGACAGGCGCCGTGTAACAAAATCATATCCGATAGAAAATAGGCCGACCAGCGACCTCTTTATGTTATAGGAGTACTCTGGACTGAGGAGTTCAAATTTTGTAAAAACAAATTGGGTCATTTCTGTTAAAAAAAAAGGACTGAATAGGGGTAAGTACTCCAGAAGAATGGGTGAAATAGAGATCGATGTTGACGGATTACCCCAAAAACATAATTTGGTACGAAACATATGTTTGTCAAAAGGTTTTGAAAGGAAGTTTGTGCCATCTTCAGGTTAGGGCGCAATCGGAGAATTCGTGGTAAACCTTTTAAAGATTGCCGAGAGATGCGATGCAGATTTTAGAGCACCAGATGGTTGACAGTCAAGTCGCCTTGCACCTGGTGTCCGTCCTCCGTTTTAAAAAAATATTATAAAGAAGAACAGAGCAGACCTTGTTTAAATTACAAAGGTAGGGTTCCTGTGTGTTCCTTAGTTGTGTAGGAACAAAATGGTTGCCATACGACCATATCGGGTTTTGATAATCCAAAGCTTCGTTTTTGCTATTTCTGTACTGTAGATCTTGCTCAAATATCACAAGTAGGTTCTCGTTTGTCCCTAATTGAGCCTGAAGAAGAACAAAGCGGGTTTTTTCCGGTGGTCATAATTGAGTGTTAAGTTTGTTATTACTACACCTCTGTCGGATCTTTCTAAAATTTCCCGTCCAATCTTATTACGATCTTCGGTTACATGGCTTCGTTTACAACGTAATCTGCTTGAACATCCGATTTTCGGATAAGTTACCATTTGTGCTTATTTGTACATACACATTTTTCGACTGATCGCGAGAACAAGATGGCAGCCAGGCGGCTATCTTAGGATTTGAGACAAAGTAGGCCTACTGGAGAGGTTATTTTCATCTATTTTTTCTCCGCATTAGTAGGTCCATTGTGCCTAAGTGTACAGTGTGCAAGCCACGTAACTATAACGTATACACAGCTTCGAGCAAATGATTCTGACTAGATAGAAACAGAAAATGTTTTAAATACGACGAAGAGAATCACAGTTATGTCCATAGATTTTTTTTTCTCAAATTACAGCGGTTTTCAATTAAGCCATCTTCGGCACATATAAAATCAGATACCGGAAATGAATTATGCTTACTCCTGTTTACTTCCATTTATTTCTGTCTTGGTATCATTGTATACGTGTCCTCGTGTCCAGTCTTTTTCTTTTAATATTTCGGCCGTCCTTAAATGACCATAGCTGTTGATAGGACGTTAAACAATTAATACTAAACCAAACTAAACCAATCAATGGATCGTCTCGATGTTTCCTTTGGCCTCTCTCTTCCTTTTCACTGGCGGTGTCCATCCCATCGCTACTCTTGGGGTGGAATCTAGGTCATTCTGTAGACGTGACGTCACCAGTTCACCTCCACCTTTGTATTATTTCCTGTGATAGGAGATATTTGGCTCCTCATTCGAGTGATCCGAGGCAAGAAGATACACAGAATGTTGCGGGGACAATGCTGTTGATGGCATTCGTTTTCTTCCAAGATTCTGCGCCATAACAGAAGTACGTTGCTATTGTAGATCCTTAATTTGATTTTGGTGCCGATCTTGGTCGACCTCCAGATGCTGCTGGTTAATGATGTAAATGTTCTTCTTGCCTTCGAAATGAGGGCTTTTACACCTATATCAGAAGTCTCATTTGCCGTTATTTTGCTTACAAAGTAGACAAATTCCTTGAATTCCTTAATGCTTGTTGAATTCAAGGTTATCGATTCATTGGACATCTTATTGGCCGTCATAATCTTTGTTTTGCTGACTGACAGTGATGTTGAGTTCTGTTTGATAAGCTTACGTGGCCAAGTGGTTGGTTTTCACTTAGAGATAAACTTTATTGATTTAACAAGTTATTTCAACTGATATTAATCACTCTTCTTGGCCAGCATGTTATCACGCGAGGGAGTGGGGGACTTGATGTTGGAGTAAACCAGAGAACCTGGAGAAAACCCATGTGGACGGCGGGCAGGTGACCCCATACCTGTTCACGTCCGATCGGGGAATCTAACCCCGGACGCCTTGGTGAAATGCCGCCCGATTACCACGTCTTACTATTGGTAAGACAGCAGCATGATATCATCTGCGAAGTCTAGCTCTTTCAGCATCTCTGACAGCGTCCAACTGATCCCTCTCTTTGTGGTTTTTGGGGGTTTCCTAAATACTCCAGTCTATGTCAAAGTTGAAGAGGAGAGGTGAAAACAACCATCCCTGTTTTACCCCCGTCTGTAGTGTGTAAGATCAGCAGGTAACTCTCGCATTGAAGTCAAAGTACAACATGATTATGATGAAGATTGTTTTCATTTGTTTTTGTTGTTTGTTTGTTTGTTTGTTTGTTTGTTTGGGGTTTAACGTCATCGCAATCGTATGAGGGCGGGTGCCAATGGAGACGACCTTGGGAAGAAAAGTTTGATAGAAAGAAAGAAGACAGGAAACGAAAAATAAACAATTTTATCTCTTCAATGTCCTTTTGACTTAGTAGAAGACAATGAAGAAAATCCCCGATTCTGCAGGGGAGCCCCAGATTAGTCGCCTGATTAGTCGCCTTTTACGATAAACATACAGTGGGTTACAGCAGGTCTTTTCTTGGTTTCTTTTGTGTCCCCGAAACAGAAGACAAGGAAAAACCATCCCGATTCTGCAGGGGTCCAACGTATTCTCTTCTACAACCGTGTATTGAGATACAGTAGGTATACATTCTGTCCCCGAACCTTCAATACCACAGTGACTTTAAATTTAGTTAAGCTACCATTTTTTCCCTGCTTTTCCTTTTCAAATTATATCAATAAATGCAACATAACGCCAGTTTCCAGAATAGACAGGGTTTAACATGACTGATATACTACAATTTACAAGAGCAAATACCCGGACCAAAGGTCGGAGCCAGTATAGAAAAATATCCTGATTAGACAGCGGCCGGTTTAGACAAATTATAATGTAGCAACAATGTGATAAGAGGATAGACTAAATATGTAGATATGTTCAATGTTTAGTTCTTGGAAGCAGTTTGACAAGCCCTAGATCGGTTCCGGGATAGTTTGTACATCAGAATACACACGTACCGCTCAAAGTGCACTTTTGACCCTGTGGAAAACATAATTGCATGACGTCATGATGTAAAATATTGAAGCCATTTGTGACGTCATATACTTGTTACGAAACTGCTTAGCAACTGGTAAGGCGGAGATGATCAGTCTCTCCCCTAATTCTTACTTCTTTGATTAAATCTTGGATTGCCACAATGTATAATATCAGGTTATTCTTGATATATGTGGTAATGCTGAGCGCCATACACAACGGTCCTGCTGTATATCGGGACCTCACTTGGTAAGTTTGGACTTTTCTTGACATTTCAATGTTTTTTGGAGTTTACGTAATAATGTATGTAATTCAAAGAAATAGTTATCTCCCGCTCAACAAGTTGGCAGGGATACAGAAATGGGGTCCGTCCGTGCGCCCGTCCATGTTAAGAAGAATTGCTCTCATCTATATCTTGCCTACTACAAGTGCTATGTTGATTATACTTGCATCAATTGTGTATTTTGGGTTGC
>JAUMHH010185042.1:0-14645 GCA_032359455.1 Chlamys rubida | reverse complement strand
TTCACAGTGTGAAAAATATCAGTTATATCAAGTTGATAGAATCCGATATTTCACTGGCAAAAATGTAATAAATATCTTTACTCTACACTAAAATATCTTCACTTCTGTTACTATTAACTCATTTACCCCTGAAGTTTCATAATGAACTATTCCAACCTTTGAATTGGAAGAGTTAAAATGCGTCTTCAGGGGTGATTGATTTAAATAGGAGTGACCGATACGCGATAATGAACTTTCTGTTTCAGTACCCGGTAGGTTCCGAATAAAATTCTAAAGGTACAGGTTTAACTTAATCCTTCTGACTTCAAAACTGTCCGCTGAGGATCCGTAATCGTAATAAGATAGCATCAGTACACGAATCTGTGCGGAAACTATGTTCCTGAAATCGATTAGGGTATATCCCTGCTTGGCTTAGCACTTATTTGATCCATCGGGAAATGATATCTCTAGCTAATGGTTGATGTGGAGACACTATTCATCTGGCCCCGTGGGCATCGCCGTAGAATTGTGAGACTGTTTTACATTCCGAATCCAGTCAAGATTTAATTCGAGGTGATCTTATCAGAAACATGCACACAGTGATGGACAAGTTCTGTGTACACGTATGCATGATGTCTCACATTACTCCACTGAGGATTGTTTTTGCTCTTTAACAAAAGGCTTCCTGGCTCCTTATGCAGTTGCCTGGAATTTTGCTTGCTGAGAGTAAGAGGCATGACCGGTATAGTGTCTATTATGTTGGGCCCGTTGGCGATTTGATGTGTCTTATGTCCTGTAGCATATGGTTGCACTTTCACTCATGCGCATAAGGCCGCAACATGATTTTCTGAAAGGTTGCAGTCTTATGTTGTCTTGGCCCCTGATCTACAAAAACCAGTAAACAGGAATTCGTGATGATTTTTTCACTAGCCTGGTGTTCCTAAGCAAATACTCTATATTAACGTCTTCTCTATTAAACAGTTCGTTCAGCTCAGGCTTTACAAACCTTTGAAGGACATGTCTGCATAGTTCACTGGAAGGCCAATACATGTGAAACCGGTTAACGCTGACATTTTGACAATGGCATCCTTTATAAGCGCCGTGGACTACCCCTTAGTTGCGCTGTAATGTAGGCCTGTCAGTGGTAATAGTGGCAAAACATATATTACAAACCAATTAATTGCACAAGTTGAAGAACTCTGTCCCAGTGTATTCAAAGCTCTTAGACTATGTTCTTATGCAAGATCTAAAGTTCACAGCTCCCTGGCGGTTTATAAAATCCGGAAACCATATCTCCACAAGTTTGTTGCAAAAATGCAAGCCATTGTTTGTTTCTCATTAGAGAAAACAAATCATGTCGCAAAGCTACCTTCTCCGAGTCAAACAGTGTCTTCAACTTGTCAAGAATCAACCTCGTTAGACCGAGTCGCATCTACGTGTCTCATACGGTCTTCCTTTAGTTTTCTGACATAATATTTGATGCATGAGATTGCCGATAGCCAATTGTAGGTCTCCATTACCCCCAAATAATATGTTCTAGTGTACCCTGTTGTTCGACTACAATATAACAATTGTGTTGTGTTGCGACCAATGTTACCAATGTTGCAATGTTTGAAAGCATTATCTTGAAAATAAAAGATGTCTCACACTCTAACTTTTCTTTCATCAGCATGAAAAATGGCTTAAGATAAAAATGACCAAGTACCGAAATTTGATCATAAAGTCGATATTACCTATGACGACAGTTTCATCACAATTCTCACCTATATTTACAATGAGTGTGTAGGAGACGTGGAGGAACATGACTAAGCGGGACGTGGCTTAACATTGCAGAACTGTAATTGCAAGTTTCCTTAACATGTATTCAAAATGCGAAGTCAATCCCGTATACAATATGATATTAAAGGATGTCGTTGATGTTTATGATTTATATTATATGTTAACAAACAAGAACCCCACAGGAGTGGATGTATCGCCTGCGCAGGCAACTCTAATGAGATTATGAAGACGGGATCTGTTTATATTAACGGTGACTTTGATCAACCCGAGGGATGTCGTGTTATCGCACGGAAACCTTGTTTTGGACAGTCAGTGTGAAGTTTTGAGGTTGATCGGCCCACGGTAACTGGACTTAACGCACGGAAACAGATTTTCTATTTATAGTAACAGTAACCTTGACCTTTTACCTGCGGACCTGAAAAGCAATCCCAAGCAAGCAAATTTAGTAAAAAAAGCACAGTATGAAGTTTGAGTTCGATCAACCCAAGGGAACTCAAGTTATCGCACGGAAACCTTTGTTTCGGACGACGCAACCGACGACGCCGCCCACAAATAATACCGATATGTCGCCTCGCGTTGCAGGCGACACAATAATGGTCAATCAAATATTTTTTATAAAAAAACTGTCAAAAGACATTTTATATAAACTCTTTATTGTATCTAATATAACATAAAGATATCTTCTATGATATCATGAATATCACAAAAACGATACAAGATATCGTATGAAATACATTCCATATACTCCATCTCCATATCATAAAGGATGTAAGAATTCCTACAATGTACATATAAAGATTGTTTCAAAGATGTATTTTAAACTACATAAGATATTGAATATATATATATCACCAAAGGTATACGTAGCTGATACAATTTTGTGAAATTCACGGTTGCAATTGCTCCTTGAATCAATGTTAAGTTGGTTTGTCATAAATGATGCATGCGAACGTGTTCTAAACAACATAAAGAAGCATGCAATTGTGTCGTGTTTTAAGTACTTAGAAAATTACAATTGAATACGACAGAATAATTTGTTCTTCAGAGAACAAAAGACGTGCCCTTTTATTAGTCGTTACTCCAAAGCATCAGGGGAAAATATCATAAATATGAAAATCAATTATTTGTTAAACTCTTTTCGGATCGGTTTCATGCTAGTGCTTTTGTAGCTTCTGAAAACTTTCTATAAATAATTCAGTGCTAGGGTTTACTTTACGTACATATTGTAAACATTTTATTCTATAAGATCGTTATACCGGTGGAAAATCTAAACCCGTATGGCATCCATCTGGAACAGCACAAGATGAATTGATGACCATGCCCGTATCACCAGTTAATCAATTACATCGCGTTAATCTTTCGGACACTGCTATCTTCTAATGCATATAAGGTTACTACCGGATACCATGATTGTTTACCAGCTAGTCAGCGTTGTAGAATCCATCATTCTGTCGTGCTATAATATTGAGTATCTTGTAAAATAGCAATGTTCTTTCTTTATAGTTATTATTTAATGTCACAAAATAAGACAGAGCGTCAAATCCTTTTGACATTTCAATGTTTTGTGATGAATGTTATTTTGGAGAAAGGATAATTGTGGCAAATAAGGTTACGGGAATGTTGACATTCCGTTTATTGTTCTAGCTGTATACCCGATGATCGATCGTGGCACTTTACAGTTAAATGTTAGAGTGTCTGTATACCAGAAGAATCAATGACACTTTAAATAACCCATCGCAAGAACATATTTTATGGGCTATGATACAGATTTTCTTCGTAGAAATATTTCAGAGCCATTTGCAAAATAATATGTATTTCATTATATTTCATTTCCATCACGCTTATGGATAAAAATGAAATATTGTCAATCATTGATATAAAGTCTAAAATATATCTCAATTATTTTCAAAGACAAAGACAGCAGACATCTTGTGTTACAGTAATTGACAATTGCCACCGTTGTTTTCTTTTATATAAATGTTGTTAAGATAATATGGTACCTAGCACATTATACTCGTTAAGTATTCGAAAGTTACATATTTCGTCACGAGCTAATTCCTCTTTACATCTAACCTGGTAAAACCTGTCCATTTTGCCCTTTTTAATCGTCGTATAAAATGGAAGACATTTAACATGTTATTACTATAAAACACCGTATTTGACCAATCACCAGCAAATGAACTCCCTCGTTTTTCAATCATTATTAACATGTATATCATATTGTACATATAATGCACTAAAATGGGTAATACATGTAACATACAAACATCATAATTAGACGAAGCAATCTCAGTGTGTCATGATACGCTTCTAACTCCCGTTCTGACAGGCTGTAAGCTTGTCAGCGACACATAAATGTTTTCTTTTTAATAATGAATGGTCTATTCTCAGGTTCAATAGTTGTCAGTTTTTAACTTTCCTGTCTATATTATATTTCGACAATTGAATAAGCTATATAATCAGTGTAAAAAGTGAGAGTAGTAATGAAATACATTTTAAACCTCATTTTTCTGATTTAATGAGATTGCACATGTTACAATAGAACGCCTGACTGGCTGCCTAGCTATATATCCACATCAATATAACACGAGCTACATTGTCGTGTACATCCAATTGAGTCTACATAAAAGTGAACGTATCTCATCAGTTTGTACCCCATATTCTGTCATTCAATTACTCTACGTGATGAAATAGCATATTAAGTGTAATGTTATTTTCGTGCTTGCGCGTGTAAACTACAGTAGGAAGCTGCAATCGGCATAGTTTTGTGACTCTAACAAACCAAATGTATCACTCGCCTCTCTCAATTCTTAATTTAGTTTCATCCAATTTATCTGTAAGGCTGTCGGCATTTGTGTACACACATGTACATTACACGTCTTTGAAGATGTTTTGTGTATTATTTATAGTTCTGTTAGAAACAATTCCATTAATATCTGAGCACCGAACACCTGAAAAACCCGGAGCAATTTATTTTTGTTTGAATGATCTTCAATATATGAGATATTTTGTATTCAATTTGAATGTTTTGCGGTTTTTCTAGCCCCCAGTCTTACCATTTTCCTTGCCCGTAAAGGTCCTCTTTGAACGACATGTCTTGGCTTTATTTGATTTAACCTTGCCTGTGGACATCCTCTTCGTAAACGTTTTCGGTTGTTATTTGATTTTAGCCTTGACCGTGGAGGCCGTCTTTGTGCGACACGTCTTTCTTTATTTGTTGTTAGCCTTTCTCCACGATGCCACAATACCTTTATTGTAGCATTCAACTTTTCTTGAAATCGATGTATTTATGGAATGTGCATAGCATTTATAATTAAGAAATAACTACATTGTATAACGATTCCTAAATAGCCTAGTGCAATCTTATTCAATAGCAGTGGGAACTATTTTTAATTTCTATTTATTGAAAATTATAATTTTGCAACCATTTTTTTGTGATATTTGTAAATAACATTTCTATAGTTTATAAGATTTGTGTTTTTCACGTAGTTTTTTATTGATTCAGAAGTATTCGAAATGATGATGTCTCCTTTCAAGATTACCGAGGGGCGATACTCGACTTCAAAGCTAGTCAATGTTATGCGACCGCGAAATTCTTTTGATGTACATCAAAGGTTCGAACAAATCCTCTCGTCTTATCCAACAGATGGCGCACACTGAGGTTTAGAATTTGCTATGACACATACGAGGTGTACATAGAGCTAATGTGAGCGTATCCCCTGGCGTATCGAGGATGTTAATGGTACGACTTGAAAAGGGGTTTTAGAATTGCCAATGTTTGCAGTTCACGCAAAGCGACAAAATTCGACCCACAGTGCTGTTGGATGAATAAGCATATCCACTGCACCAGTAGGCTTTGTAAGCGGACATTTTACGTTTGCGGTTAACTATTTTTACTGATTCTCTGGCAATGCACGCTGCCAATAAATCCGTGAAGACAGTGGGAAAGGAGAAGTGATTTCAACTGTCGTTAAGGTGGAAATGAACTTTATGCCATCCGTTTTTCTTCGAATTGACCGTCTGGGAATATGAAGAAAGTGCAGGTGCCATTTTGAAAGGTTTTACAATGTATTACATTCAAGTAGACTTAATCCCCATCGGAGAAATTGCGAATATATTTTTCTTCGCTGACTGTTCTGCCATTTTATAGACGGTTATTTTTTACACTCGTTGAAATTATGTTTGTTTCGCAACAAAATTGCACCTATTATTATTTTTATTTTTATTTTTTCCCTGTACGAATTTTCCCTGACAGCATTTCTACAGTAATTATATTATATAAAATGTGTATATCTTTGTAAATACACTATTATTGATCGTCAGTTATCTAGATTAATACCTGAAACAATTCTCAAATGACAATTCAATTATCTTGGCGTCCTTTTTACGACTTACATAATGCAACAGTTTACCAACGGGTGTCTTAGGTCAATAAGTCTCCAACATTCCATCTTATACTCCCGTGAGTTGGGTAATGATTTTGCCCTAACATCTAGAAAACACTCATTGATTTTCATTTCATGTAAATACGACGGATACTCGATAATCCCAGCATCTTCCTCCGCAGCACAATGCGGCTGATTATTGATGCGACTTGATTACAGAAGGAATTTCGTATAAGAAGTTTGATTTAGCCCGTAGACACTGGCTTGTTGATAGAGCATATAGATGGCAGGACGTTTCAAGCCCGGCGGTATATTTATTATAAATGTTATTATGTAACTGAAGTAAGTATCGCTCATCACACACAGTCGATGGTTTATACGCATGGCTATTTCTTATGTTGCTTCATTCGTATCGTATCGTTTTCTTTGCCAAAAGTAAATGAATCATTGGCTCAAAACATTCAAAATTTCTTTTTGTGGTCCTAATGCTATTTCCATACAAGGAATTATGGGATATCATATCATCCTTGTACACTGTACATTCTTGAATACACACAGATCTATATACAAAAAAAGATACAAAAAATAGCTCCGGTAAGGGAAATAAATGCAATATTGATCAGATTTTACGTCCATTTCCAATAACATAAACTCGGCTAGCTTTCTCAAAGCACGAACTCATTTGATACTGTGCTTTGACGTGGTCAAGTTCTTGTGAATGATCTGTGCTCTCACGGAGTTGAACGAGATAAGGATTTTACATTGCTTGTCGGCCCTGTTTGATCAGTAACCTTTTTCGCATAATCTTCAAAGTTTTTTGTTATCATAAAGACGTAGTAAAGCGTATCTAACGGAAAATCAAACTAATTCACCGATTCGGAATGTCTCAGCGTGCGGGCTAACCCTTCTTGGATCGGTAGTTACACAGGCACCAGGGTATAACTAACACGGCAGAATTGGGCCTCTGCGGAAAACATAATCAAATACTCTCACACATTACGCACACTGTATTGAGGTGCATACGTGTATATCCGTTACTTAGTTACTCTAGAAGGTCAATGTGGATTCTTTCATGGCAAAGCAATACGAAAACGTATTTATCGTAAAACGGAATTTGGAACAATTCTGTGCCATTTATAATTGAATTTAAAGATGACAATACTATTTACACTTTTCAAGTAAATCACTAAAATAACCAAATTGGTCGTAATTGTCGCCAAAACATAGAAAATCAAAATTGTCTATTAAGACTTGAATTGTGAATGGGTTTTGTAGAAGGTACAAATATGTGCTGTTCTTCCTCTTTAAAAAGAAATCATGAAAGTGTACGGAAACGTGCCCGACCTGAAGATGTGTCATCTTTTTATAACTAGACTTAATTTTTTGGAGCCAGCACTATTCTATTGAAGGCGTCTCATATTGCAACAGCACAAAGAGTTGCGTCTTTCATCTAAATATGGCCTATTGTACATCATGTAACAATTAATATTTCAATATACAGTGTAGGCGGCTGAGCTACTGTGTAATGTGGTAAAAAACATAATAATGTACACTCCAAACACGGCTGAATATTGGGACAGCCCTATTAATGTAAGGTTGTTAACATGTTGGACAACTGAATCAATGGTGGAGAGCTTGTAGAGCAACCGGAAACGTGGTGGCTGGATTGCGGGGTAACCCGATTAGTGGTGACTAGATAGTTGGGCAACACGATAAGCAATTAGAATGGTGGTGGCTAGATAATGGGTCAACTACATTAATGGTTGTTGGAAAGTGGGACTTTCAATAAGTGGTAGCTGGATAAAGGAGTATCTGCTATATATATGTATTGTATTTATTTATTTATTTTTCATTTAGAATAGACATTTTAACGACAAAACAGAACTCTTTTATCAACTTTCCAATACACATGAAAATTTTACAAACGAGTTCATTGGACTAGAAAGTCGGTTGCAAACTCTCTATCATTAAAAGATCATGCGGTGCATTAAGTAGCATGTTATATATTGTAAATATCAGAAACAAAGGAAGCATAATAACTATTATATTGTAAATAGCATTGCATATGCTATATCTAGAATAGTTTCAAGCTGAATTATATAAACAAACAATTGTACTTGATGTAATAAACACTGACACGACATTTAGTGCACTGCCCTGTAACGTGCATCGTCAGTTTATGCCCACCGTAACCTTATCAAATACAAATTTTAATATCCGACTGTTCTTAATATTTTGTTAATTGCTTTATGTATTTAAGTCTCGAGAACACGAAAACACGAAATGTGGCCATGACAGTCAACCACGAACTGATTGGATATATATCATGAAACAATGCCATTCGAACCTGCTAAAATTTACTTATAACTATTTTTAACTAAGAACTTTTAATCAGAAGTGTCTTTCTTTTGTATGTCAGTATATTTCATGGCTGTATTCGATCTTTGTAAATTCATTGGTGAGGTAAATTAATTAACTGACAATGTTCATGTTATTTCTAATCATTATAGTCTAGTTACAAATGTTTGTTAGCTAAATAACCCATTTTCCTTAACCTATTATACCGTCAGTGAGAATCGCATCGATCGCAGAACTGATGAACTCACATGAATTCACAGCTACACTGCGAAAAATGGGGATATCCTAGCAACGGCTTTGCAGGTGTCAAATATCGACCTGCAAATAGTATTAACTTCTACGAACAAAGGTGACCGTATGTCTAAGCTTTCTGCTTGTAATTTAAACAATTATATACTTATGAGTTTTGTTTTATGGAATTCGACATGAATCTAGATATGTTTTGTTAAGTGCACGCCTATATCAACCAGTTCAAGGTAATAAACTTACGTAAAATAACTTTGCTTTGATCATATGTAGATTGGTGCTTAGGAAGGCGTCTCCGGATAGATACAAAGGAGAGAAAACAACTATCTGTTACTGGTTTTGTGTCCATTCTGTAATGTAAAGGTCATTTGATCGGTTTGTTGACGCTATGTAATGTATTATATATACATTTGCATGGCATTGTCACTAGATAACCAACTTGAAAGCTGTGTCGTCGAGGAGACTTTAAATGACATCCGTCACGAGACACAATTCTCAGTCAATCATCACTCGACAATACGCTTTTCAGTTATTGAACAAATGTGTGCAGACTTTCGCTAAGGCGGGAATATTCAATTTTAAATATAATTTGTAAGTTAAAAAAACGTGAAAGGCGCAGAAAACGTAAATATAATCATTAGCGCGCATTATTTTGCTTGCTTGCAAAGCTGTGTCATTCAAATAGATCGTAAATGCCATACAAAAACAATTCAATGCTTAAATATTTTACTTCCTATCCACCCTCCTTGTTTATAAGTAGACACATCACAAACAGTGGTTTGCTGTCGACGTTTGGCAAAAGATAAATTTACAAAACTTTATAACAGGATACCATCGTATAGTGTCATCAAAAGATACATTGATGTACAAAGGTTATAACATTATCTATTACCCAATGGTCTATACAAATTATCATTAGGGTTGTTTAATGTTTCTGGCTTTTTGTCCAATTTCGGCTGTAGGGGTGAAACTGTCAAAACTGTTTTCCCTGTCACAGCGAACTGTTACCCGGCGCGAATTCGATGCACAGTAATCCCCTCTCGAGAGCCGCGTCCAAGCGTTTCGGTGACTGCGACTCAGTATTGTTAGTTTGGGGAAATAACTGAAGACGATCTAATTTGTATTTGGTAATAAAACAATTGTTTCAATGCTATTTGACAGTGAAATGCTTGTGTTGACACTGAACATTTACATTAACATGGAATGAGGGAACCAAACACGTGATTATCAATAGAAGAGAAATACAATTATGTCTATCAATATAATTATACTCAAGTAGTATATCATTTAAACATACCTCATACTGAGCCCTTTTATTGAGAATTGTTTTGCAGCTATTCTCAAGGTTGTTTTTAAGCTGGAGGTGAGGTGTTATTTTGAAAGGCCACTGCATCATAACATAGATTTGACCAATATATTCAATTGATAGATTTACATAGGGAGCAATTTAATCCTACCAATACAGTACACAATAACAAAATTATATAAAATAACACACACAAACAAAACTACAGCTGCCTCTGTTTCTGTACTGCCTGTAGCATCACGTGCAATTATGTATCTCTAGTCCAGTGAGTAAAGTTCATAATCATGTCTTGTCAGGAGGCGGAAGTGGCGCGTGCCTGGGTGAGAACTAACACGACTGGTAAACCCCAGTCTTGTGAGCACACCTCCCGCGGGTAATCAGCACTCCTCGCGCATCGTTTATTTGTCAATAGATCATCCGATTTAATTGTCATTGTTAAAAAGCCCATAAATGTACGATATGTTTGCCGATAGACGGACTCAGCACGATGTTTTCTCTGTGGAGGGGCTTTGTGTGATGTGCGAGGGCTCCCTTGAGATACTTCAGAGTAGACCCAGTAAAGGAGAACGGAAAGCAATCAATTGAATAGCAGGATTAACCATAATGTTTCATAAAATGTAATTGTCTATCCAACCATCGAAAACCTTTTATACGACTTATCCATCACACTTATGGAGACTAGTCGTATTTATCTACAATCTCATTTAAATAAGGCAGTATATCTGATATTGTATTGTAGTGTATAAGTACCTCGTATTGTTCATTGTTCTGTGCTACAAAATTGAAGTTCAGTTTCGTCTGAGAGCCATCTTATTGGTGGTTGTCATATGATATTGTACAACAATGCATAGACATTCTATTTTTGTATCTACATTTGTACGATGTATTTGTCTTTAGCTTGACATGATCTTAATATTCATCAGAAGTTGTATCAATATTAATCTTGCTAGGCTAGAATCAAATCGGAGGAAATGGTGTCTATATCTCCGTACCGTAACACAATGCTAACATCAAGAAGGTTAAATATTTATCTATGCATTCAGCATCATAATGATGTTCTGTTAATTTCTGTGAGCACGAACGTACGCCAGAAACACGACCGATACCAGCTTCATCATATTTGAAAGTTGTACAGATAATACAGTGTAAACATCAGGAGTGTTCAATATTGACTGAAATACGGACGACATAGTAATCTCCTGTTACATTATACATTATAACATCACATTACGCACGTGCTTGAACGCTCTTTGCAATTAATCATTTGCGACTACATGGGTAGATTGTTGGACGTCTGTAACTGTCCCCGTTACAATTATAAATAAAATAAGTCGAGGTTCCTATTTAACCGCTTTGTCACAACCTAGTTCGTAGGTCGTCTCAAAGCGGTTCACAAATTATTATCCTTGGTTATAGGGCTTTTGCAACCAGCCAATATCTTTCTCAACTCCCTGGGGAGCGTACAGCCATTTCGGCGCTCACAGCTAGCATTCAACAATTCTAGCACTGCCCAACCACGTAATTATTTACAGCTGAGTAGATTGGAAAAGCGGAGTAATGTATCTTGCTCAAAGATACAGCACAGTGCCGTGGCGTGACTCGAACCCGCAACCCTTCGGTCACGAGCCTGGCGTCCTACCACTAGACAACATGCCTCCAATAAGACAATAAGAACAAGTTCCCTTTAATATAGTATTCTGTTATCACCTTAATTATTTTATTATCATATTACTTTAATGTATCGTACTTTGTACTGTATATACATATATTTTGTGCTGATATAACCTTTATGTATTGTCTGTTATCGATTTGTTACCCGAACATTTTACATTCCCCTATTACGTTACTGTATTGTATTATCATATTGGCTAGGTAAACTGTTTAATCGTCGATCTTTACCGTGTTTCATTCTCTCTATATATTGTAATTTCCTAATACCTTGATATAATGTATAGAGTTTCATGGAATATTTATAAAATCTATATGCGTTCATACATATATCAGTATCATCACTGACAAATGTGTATATTTACATCTGTACATTACATTCAAATATATAGTAAGTAGTGATTGACATACAAGTATTCTCTTCTGCTTTTGGTATGTATGTACATGTACTAAATCATCTATACAAACAATACTCATGGAAAAGTTCAATGTCACCTAAACGTTTTTACTTCATCATATTGTATTATCCTATTAACTCATTTTAGAGTTAATGTTTTTTTCAATAATCTTAATATTTGTACTTTCATAATTATTTCCTAGCTGTATTATATGTCCTTTTACATCAATTGATCTTATACTTTTATGGTCCTAATTAAGTCCGGATATCATTTTTCTTCTTCTTTTTGTTGAAAATTAATGACAATTTACACAAGTGTTCATCATGGTAAGGGTGTGTGCAAATAACCTTTCATTGTCGGATCGTTCAACCAAGATGGCCGCCACGGCCTCTGATTGGTCGAGATTTAATATTGGTCGATTTTGCTCAAATGGTATGTAGGTGTATGTTTGCATCTTTGCGACTACACTGTATGGGGGCAGTTTGGGGGACTTCTGTAATGGTCCCCCATTACAATTAGTACTTGTTATTGTATTATTCTATCATCATACTTTCGACTTAAATTATTGTAATGTGTTTTCTACTGTCCCAATATAAATTGAAATGTTTGTTTATAAAATGTGAGAATCGAAATAATATATCTTTATAAATGATCATTTTGTGAATGTCGCATTACAGGAAATATGGTTTTTAAGTAAAAGTTTGCTCACTGTTCACTATTTGATTTAATGCATATGAATTTGGTTACATTTTCTTGTTGTATGTTAATCAGTTTAACTGTGTACATGTATATACTAATTGTGTATTTCCAACGATATATCATCTGAATCGTTTCAATACTGTGTTATTATTCGTCATCCAAATAGCTTATTCTTGAAATATAAACTGGATTTGACAAGGAATCATGTCTTTATTGTTTGAATCTTCAAGTTCGGAACAAAATATGTCAAGTATTCCCTGATACATATGTTCGATATATCTTTATCAATATTTCAAACATCTCACTGGACATACACCACTGTTGAGGTCAAATGGATGAGCTATATCATCAGCGTCGAAATGAGATGTCACGGTTGCTATAGTTACCTATGTACCGTTTTGAATTCGACCTAGACATTATATGTTGGACCAAATGAACTGACAGTAAACACAATCATTTGTAAAGATATATGGTTGTATGATACTCGGTGGACACATAGACATCCAGTAAGGCTTCAACATCTCCATTAGGAGAGTCTCAGGACACCGTCGTATATAGCAGACAAATGACCAGGGATTCCAAACACTTTTATTTATGGATGTAAAGACAATTTTTCCGTATTTTTTTTTACACAAAATTGTTGGTAAAAAGAGCCATATATGTCAGATGTAACGATTGTCCTTGTCACGCAATATTTTTACTTCTCGCATATAATTTCAGTTTCTTGATATCACTAGAGAGAAACAGATCTATTGTTTGATGTGTGTGGATTCATAATATCACCCATATTAGACAGAATGTTCTCTCGTTTTAACTGTTTATGATCTTCCTTCACTCCCCAGGGTATGACAGTACATGTAGCGCGTGCAAATAAAAATACTATGACGTCACGAGAACAATCAGATTTGACTTTTCAATCATGCAGCTTTTGGAGAGAGAGGTAGCATGCAAACCAGGTTAAAAAAATATTGTCTTCAAACATACAAATGTACATACAATGTAGCATGTAGTATTGGTATGTTAGGAAAAAAAACATTCCCTATCTTGATAGTGTACAGAGAAATCCCAATCTAACCCTCGACAAGTCTTACCCCTCGGGTTTTGGATATATCTATTATACCGTCATGGTAGGGGAGGATTCTATAAGTCATCCCTTAGTGTCACTTCGGTGTTTGCTCCTGCCGTCTCATATATTTGATGTGTCAGTGTTTGTTGACGTAATAATGTATATATTTTCTTCTCAACTTTCGATTAAAAACCAAATATAAAATGTGTAAATAGTATCAATGTGTTTTTAATGTATTATGCCATACGTGTGCAATTTAAGTGGTGTGAACGGAGAGATCATTCGATCATTGTTATTCATTACACAAAAACAATATATGACTTCATAAAAGGAATACCTCATATTAGAACCATGATAATAAACACCATGTAAACACATCACCCAGACAACAAAGCTATCCAGTATCAATTTTACAGCTACGTTTGCAATTTTTGTTATCTTTTTAAGCCATATGCAGTCAGTTATAAAGGTCTACAAATTGTCTCAAATATGTTTTGTATTTATTGAATGAATATATTGTAAATAATGTACATACATGTATAATATAGTTTTCGAGAGTCCAGACAATACTCACATGCACATACACGATGTAACCGTTCCGTATGGTACATGTGTATGTATAGCTCCGTATATGGCGGCAAAACTGTATACATATTCATTGTTATTACCTTAAATAACATTAAAGATGTATGTATACTGCAAATATTTTAGATGTACATATATGATTTTTCACCTTGCACCGAGTGCACGAGTAACACTTG